>CAEGAG010260707.1:0-114246 GCA_903067065.1 Brachyrhaphis terrabensis | reverse complement strand
ATATACCTACAAACAAAATGTTCTGCTGCCATGGCGATGCTTTAATGGCTCATTGTCGCATCAAAATAATGTCTTTTCTTTTCAAAATGGGGCATTTTGTCCAATTTCCATTATTCAGTTTGTAAATAAACTGCTAAATGAGCCAATTTTTTTTCTAAAAATGATCACTTACAAAAATATTTTAAAATTTTGCAACTATTTCTTTATGTCAAACTGAACACACAAATAAATAGTTTTCAAATGTGATTTTTAGAAGTGTTTTCTTTCTGCTCCATCTGTAACTTTCAGTAAACAAACAGAACAAGGTTATGACTTCATCCTTCCTGGGAGTGTGTGTCGGGATGAGATTAAACGTCTGATAGCGACAGCAGGACGTCCCTCGTGACCTTTCAGTTTCCTGTCCAGTGATTTTTGTCTTTATCCTATTGAGCGTAATCTTTGCCAAGTTGGTACAAGTGGGAATACAATAAGAGTGCAGAATGTGTGCCGCTTTCCACACACACCTCATCTTCCACTGATTGAGCTTTTTGTGGACGGCTAAAGGCTCTGAGGTGTTTCTGTTGAGGTGTTTCACAGTCAGAGTTTTCCCAATTAGTACATTTAAAACTCTGATGACAAACAGAATTAAGCTTCCCTTTTTATTAAGTCAGAAATAAAATATTCCTGGACCACCTTCTAGCTTCTGCTGCCCCCGATTCTCCGTCTTTGTGTCGTGTTCGTCCTCTCCTGAATCCAGCGCGATCTCGTCGTCTTCCAGCTCTCTGTTCGAATTGAGAGAGGAACAACCCGCGACCTCAGCGCCGCAGGGTAAACTGGCATTATACCCGACTGGGTACGCGATATTTCTAAAGCTGTTTTCCTGTGAGAGCGTAGCAGACACCATGGATGATACGTGGCAGAGGTGATGGAGCGAGACTTTATTTCTTTTTACCTCATGCATTTTACCACTGGAGCTGTATGTGTACTTTTCTTTTCCAAGGTTTGGCCTACCTTTTACTGAAAATGTGGCTAAAACTTTTAGCTAAAGTAGGTCACTAATCAGTTTCCTTTTCAATGTGATGCTTTTTAATCCTTCCTGTGGACAGCCAGCAGGGAAGCATTTTTAATCCTGACTTTTGGGAAACACTTGAGCGCGTTATTACCCTATAAATTGTGTCGCTTGCATCCCGAACAGTTTAAATCACAATCAGTTGTGTTGGAATGAGGAGAAGGGCGACGCGGCGGCGGCGGCAGCTGGTGCGCGTGATGACTTCCACTCATTTTCTCCCTCGCAGGATCCAGAAAGGCTAACAAAGCTGTCGCAGATGTTTGGACGACTCTTCCTCATTTCTTTTCATGGCTCGTCTGTAATGACTTCGCCGGTCAATGGAGACCCCCTGAGCTGCTGTTTTCTGCAAATAATCAAACTGAGGATGTGCCAACACACACTTTAAAGAGCAAAACACTGGCTGCACTTCAAAGGAAAATGAGGGAACAATTTGCTCTGACTTTATTGGCTGCAGTTAAACTTGACAGCCGTTGAGTTACTGGGTCTGTTTGGTTAAGCAAAACGGGCCCAGTTTGATACCAATACAAGCTCCATCACTGAATCAACTTCTTTTATACGTTTATTGATAATTGGCTTAATTTATTACAATTATTTACATTGCACTGCTGAATTTGAGAATAACCAATTTGATTATTACATATGAGGACTTTAAAGTTGTTTCATTCTTGAATTTCAGTTTCAGGCACCAAAATTAGAAGAATAAATTCAGCAACTCATTTATTTCTTGTTCTTCAAAGACAACGTCTAGTTCAAGTTTTTTTTGTAACATACCAGAGAATATGTTCTGATGTTGAAAATGACTCAACCTCTAACCCCATGAATCTAAAGCCCAGCCATGATCCGTTTCTGCAATGTGACACCATAAGATAGAATCACACAGACAGGATGGAAACAAGATAAATGAGTCTTTTTTAATCAAACTGTATGAATCTAAAACTAGTGGGTTAACTGCACTCCTTAGCGATAAAGTTTGCCAACACTAGTGACCCTAACCCTATCAGGTCAGGGCTGCTGCCTCACATATTTTCTACATATAATTTTCTGGTGCAGTGAAGCACAAAATCCTGACGGATAAACAGAAGTGAGCTGCAGCAGAGGAAGGTTTTCAGAGCAGTCAGGAAGAAAAGGAAATCTGTTAGCCATGTTTTAATAGGTAAAGGTCAGAGGGTCTGACTTGAAGCTTTAGCTTTCAGTTGATTTGGACTGAAGAAAAAGAGCCAGAGATGTGATGTGAAATGTTTTATTATCCAGTGATTAGTCTGTGTGTGTTTGAGATGGTGATGCCTCCACACAGCCCTGGCTTAAATTCCTCCTCGCTCCTCAGAAGCCAAATTGTTTGGCCCCCTCTTTATCGCCGTGGTGCTGAAAGCAGCATCCATATTCATTAAAAACATTAAAATCCTCTCTGCATGTCCACCAAACAGCCAGATGCCGACAGAAACCAGCTGGTGGACATAGCGGCGCCATCAGCAGCTGAAGGATGGCGGATATTTCCCCCTTAATAGGAAAGTAAATATTGGACTCCCCTCCATGCTGTGGATGAATCCTAATGCTGCTCTGGTTTTCACTGGAATTATGAATCCAGATGACTTTGGTTTCCTGATTCTCCTTCAGAGAAAAAGTGTTTGCCTCCTTCCAGATTCCTGTTTCTGCTCTTTTGCCTCAATTGAACGTTTTAGATGAACTAAATGTTGATGTGGTGATTTGGGTAAATATTCCAGTTTTTAAATGATTTATGTGCCAGGTGTGCTCTGCTTCAGGATGTGTAACTCTGTCCAGACTGATCGATGACGGTCACTTTGCTTCACATGAAGAGTTGTTGGATCAGAAAGGTTTTCTGTTTCTTGCTTTCTTGTCGTTTGTTTTCTTTCTGTTTTGTTTCCTCAGGTCAACATGATCACACTCAAATATCTAGTTAGTTTATCTCTTATTTCACCTTTTGACCAGAGACACAATTGTTTTGCTCAGCTTTTTATGTCATTTAATGAATTATTAAACTTTTTATATCTTTGTTTTCAAACATTTAAATGTTACAAAGAAGGATTATGAAGAGCCTCCAAGTGGACTAATACTTTTCTGTATATGCATATGTCAGAAAAAAGCTCATTTCAGTCTGATTTCCCCTGAGATCCCATTTGTTTCTGTGGCCACTGAGACAGGATTCACTTTTAATGAAGTCTTCAGCGCGTCGTGAGATGCAGACTCTGAACAAACCGCTGGGGCTTTTTTCTTTACCTCTGTTGTCTCGTAAACATTTCTATCGTTGGCCTAAAATCACAGAAAGTTGGCCAGCGGACAGATTTCCCTCGAGTGTCCATTAATAAAAACGCGGGCCGGCTGCTCCGCAGAGCGAGCCGTTTGTGCATGTGGCACCAGCTCTCATTTCTCCATCCAATTTGCAGATGTAACGAAAGCGGCGCATTACACTTTCATTTTTAAACACCTCTGAATATCCAATCGCTTCATCTCTACTGGACTTTGGATGTAACTAATGTTAATTCTCAGTTACAACTTCACCGCTTAGCCTCTATTAATGATTAAATACTCACTGCTCAGCTAAAAGTCGCTTTATTCTGGTGAAACCCTCCTGGCGTTTGCCACCCAAACAATCCATCTTTGATGTTTTTCCCTTTTTTTTTTCCCCTCCAAAGACTATTTTAGTATCAGACGGAGAAAATGAGTCACAGGAAGTAGACCAGGACAGAACCGTCAGTCCAATGAGTGAAAACATTCCTGATGCTGTCATGTTGATTATTTTGGAGATATTTGAACCAAAATGCTAGAATGCTCACATAAAAATGAAATGAATATTAGAGGAACTCTTAATCTAGATAACCTGCAGTGTTTTATCAGTTTTCATTTAGAAATTGGACTCAAATGAAGCAGCAGGTTGTTCTAAACCTCCATGTCGTGCTTGGATAATGTGCATGTTGTTTCCCCGTCAGAGTTCAGAGTAAACATTATTTCTAGTTTAGGCAGAAAAATCAATAAAATCTACCGTATCTTTGGAACAACTTTTCAAATTGCCATGCAAAGCAATTATGCGTCTTGTCTGGTGCTGAACTGAGGGAAAAGGAAAGTCTGTAAAGAAGAAAACGAAAAAGCGAAGGCAGTAGGCGACGTGTCTGAGAGCAGATGATCTGTGACAATAAAACCTGATATTTCTAACCTTGAGACGAAGAGGAAATGGAGGGGAAACTGTTTTGTTTGCAAACTATAAGACAAAGTCTGACTGAAAGACACCAGACATTCAAACCAGAATCTCTCTGGTGGAAATTGATGTGAAATATTTTGTGCTGATGGTGTTTCTACTCTAGTTTTGCTCAATACTTTAAAAGCTAATAATGCAGTGAGGACTTTAGAAAGATGATCATCTGTACGGTTGGAAAGTGATCAAGAACTGATTTGCATTGCAAATTATTTGGAAGTCATACAAGGTGATCTTAGAGGAACTATTTATCTATAAAACACTTATTCTCCTCACTATAAATGTAAGCCCTGTTCCAGAGATTTTGTTGTGAACTGTCTCCAAACGGACGACTCACCATATTGTCTTTAAGTCCTGCATTCATAAAGGGAATCGCTGCTCCGGCAACATGCTGTAAGCCAGCCATGTTTCCATCTGAGAGCATAATTCGAGTCCCTCCAGGTTTATCAGACGCAGCTCACTACAGCGGGAATTAAAACCTCGGTTTCTGCGGCACAGTGGCTTCCCCTCATATCAAACGCCTTCATAGGCTGCTTGCCTGCTTCTGCGTAGGTGGCAGCAGCTTCCTCCGGTGCCAAGGAAGCTCGACTGCCTTCACATCAACCACGCAACTCCTCTCCTTTCTCTCCCTCTCTCTGGCTGCATGCTGTTGGGGAAAACTAGGTCACTAAAGTGAGGTGAAAGCAATGATGTGCTCATGCGTCTGTCACTGGATATTAGCCGCGTCATTGTTATTAGGCAGACAGACAGACAGCCAGAGGACGGTTGTAAATCACTGTATTTATTGTGGGTGGATTTATTGAACTTTTCCAGCAGAACATTGGATTAGTGATACTTTTAGAAAACAGAAGCAAACATCCAGACTTTAAATGATGACCTTTCAACGGCCCAGAGGTCAATGGAAAGACACTGTTGTCAATAGTTACCATGTGAGTATCGCCAAATGTTAGATTTGGACAACACTCCAAGCAATTTTGATCTAGTTTCTTATTTCAAATCAATAGTATTGATGTAAAACTACTTGTTCCATTAGCAGATTATTTCACTTTAACAAGACATTTTTCCATGTTATAAGTTTAAGTACTTTTGCATCAACATTAAGGAATTAATGATGATGCAAGATATAGGACAATTAAAACAAGCTCCTATATCTTAGTAAAGAGTTAGTTTTATCTTATTTCCAGTGTATGAAGATATTTACACTAGAAATTGGACCAAAATTACTTTTAAAATGTTGTATTTTTGCAGTCAAGGATAAATTGTACCTTATGGTTGTATGTCTGTGATGTCATTGGTTGAGAAAGCCTCCATTAGGCTGTTCCATAACGATGCACTGGTGCACATTAATAGTGATAAGTCACCAGTTTCTCTCACAACCCTGACTTGGTTTCTTGTGCACATTAAAACGTCTCGTTGGACTAGAGCACGTTCTTCCAAATATTAGCTAGACTGCTTGGGATAAACTGCTGGCTGGAGTTCATGTTGTTTTCTGTTAAGAATAGTTATTCTCTGTCTGGTGAAGAATATAGAACATAAATACACAGGAAAACATACGATTTCAGCTGCTGTTGATTTCGTATAAAACTATTCTCTTAGCATGCAAGTTTGTGTGTGTGTCCAGATATTTAGGAATGTGGAGTCAACAGGTGAAAGTCATTATCAGAAGGAAATGCTCAACAAGTGGGAATCAAGTGTCTTTCTGAACTCAAACTTTTCTCTCAAGGTTCCATTTTTAGACAAAAACACTTCACTGTCGCACTTGACCAAAACATTATTTATTTATATAAGCAAGTTACTACACAATAGAAAAGATGCTTAATTTCACCCAAGATCCTATTTTCATAAAAGCTTCCTCTGGGAGGGCTGATCCAAGACCAGTGTGGCTCATTGGCGTTTCGCTCTCTGCCCCGCCCTCCAGTGGTCTCCCTGACGATCACCAGCAAATTGCTTTGTGGAAGGGGAAAAAACAACAGTAATACGTGATTTTGTGCCACCTCGATGGGACCGACTCTGCAGCTCTGACACAAGCAGACCTTAATGGGGGTGACGAGGTCTGGTGGAAAAGGCGGGCGCTCCAGCGACTTCATTAAGCTCACTAGGGCTGATCTTGGATTAGCGCTCAGACTCCACAGAGCTTTTACAAACACAGGTTCCTGTCGCTTGATACAGACAAGGTGATGCTCATTGAGACGTAGAAAATAGTGATTTCTTTTGTTTTATTGAAGTATCTCAACAGACTAAGACACTTATAAAGTGTAGTAGAAATACCAGAGGTGAGGAGAGTTTACTGCGGTGTTGGCCAAGCTCTGGTTAGTTCAGTCAGTTCTAAGGAGATGAATTATGCTGAATACTAATGAAATGCCACTGTCTCATGAGTTAATCTGTAAATCAGCATAATAGTAATGGCCCACAGTGTAACAGCCCCTGTGCTGTTCATCTAGCAACTCTCCAAGCGGGTTTATTTTCCATTACAAGTCTCTGGACATGGCACAAATGGGTATGAAGGCTTTATGAATATGTAAGCCCCACTAAAATAAACTAATTTACGCGGCACGAACTGACTGAACTGTAACCAGATCGACTCCAGCCTTGCTACTGGCCTAACATACATTCCATAACTGTATGAAAATAGAAACATTAATTAGATACGGTAATTAGATACCGGTGAAAGTGTGTTGGTGCAGGGAGGAGGACAGAAAAGAGGAGCTGATTGTTCCACGAAGCCAAAAAACCGCAAGAAACACCATAGAACAGTCAACAAAACCAAAAATGTTTTGCCTGAACGTTTGGCGCCGGGTTTTATTTGTTTGAGGAGGGAATGGAGAGACTCCATCAAGAGCCATCAGCAAACATCCTGTCTCATCCATTTCCAGCTCTGCCCTGTGCACCATGTGAATGTGGAGCATCACAACATATAGGAGCTAATAATTTCAAATTGGTGAACTTGGCTAGCTCAGGAGCAGCACAGGGTCTCCCATGTTTGCATTTGTGTTGGGATGACGACTATTATCATCCTTCAAAGCCAGTTTGCAGGCGCGATGGCAGCTCATGGGCTTTTTAAATAAATAGTTTGACATTTTGTCGGGGAAATCAGTGTTGCTGCCGAGGTTTAGAGAAGAAAACCAGTGTAATATTTCGGTGGCAAAGGTTAAGCTACATAAAGTCATTCTCATTCTTGTGGCGTCTAAGAGTGACATTTGTCAAAGCCACCGCTGCCTCTGAGGGACTCCAAGGGCTCTTGGGGTCTCTTGTGTCACAAATGGGCAATATTAGACACCTACACTCACTGGCCACTTTATTAGGTACACCCTACTAGTATGGATTGAACTGGTTAATCATTTGTGGGACAGATTCAACAAGGAGTTTGAAAACATTCCTGAGATTTTGGTCATTTTTATAAGACGGTTGTTGGATATTTTTCGGTATAAGGTCCTTGATGGAAATAGGAGTGCAGTAACCTAATTTTATCTCAAAGAACGGAGCTTTGTTTGATCCTGCTGGAAGGAGGCATTAATAGATACACTTATTTAAGACATTAGTACATACACAGAACAGGATTTTTAGATTGTCTAAATATCCAGATTTTCACTATGAACTTCTATTTTCAGCACCAGGAATCAGATTTGGTTGTCATAAATTTGTTTCTTTATTCCTTGATAATTTTATTTACTTGAGAAATGCATCCAGTGCATGCAGTCATTATATGAAGCTATTTCTGTTTGGTTTCTGGCTGAGGAAGTTGCTGGGAAGCAAACAGCACCATCAGAAAGCGTTTATTAGCAGACCTTCGACTATCTCAGTGAACCCATGAAAAAAACTGACGTGTTGTATTTATTTTAGGGGTTTAGAATCTAATTCTTGCTGCTAGCTGTTGTCTTTCAATTCCTTCATAATGGAATCGTTTTCAAACCAAAAATGTTTGGCCAGTAAGAACCAACATAAAATATTTGAGTGTTTTACATTACTGCGAAGAGATTTTGGACTCAGTAATGTAAAAATATTTTCACTTTTATTGTTGACAAACCTAAATATGCTGAGGTTATGAGTTGATGTTTGTGCATTCTTCTTTGAAGGTTCTGGAGGGGATCGAAGTCCATGGTTCCATTCGTGACCCGGTTCCTGGAGCAGCAAAACAACCCAAGACCTTCACACTACCACCAACATGTTTAAGGGTAGGTTGTGTTTTTTATTGTTGGTGTTTCTATGTAACAAGAGGCACAGCTGTTAGGAAGTTCCCTCTTGGTTTTGTCAGTCAGAACAATTTTCCCAAAAAACATAACGACCATTTAACGGATCATCTTTTCCTTTTGCGTTAGTAGTAGTTTGACCTTAAAACTCAATTTCCTTCAGATTCTCTCATATTATTAGATCATAGATGCTGACTTTACCTGAGGGAAGGAAAGCCTGCAGGGATTTAGACATTATCCTCAGTTCTACAAGATCTAAATAGTTTTTTAACCCTTTCTAGATGAATAAATGTCAATTATCTTCTCCGTTCTTTCATATCTTTAGGTAGGAGAATAATGGGTAGCTTTTTCAGATCATTTGCCCAACTAAATGTTGCAACTATTTAGATAGTTATTTAGCCAAATCTAAAACAATAGTATAAAAAGCATAAACTTAAGAAATCAGTGATGCGGCAGACACTTTTTCTAGGCAATCAAATAGGTATTAATTTTTTGAAACATTACTCAAAGTTCACCTCACTTGGTGCTAAAGATTACTAAATTTATTCCAGTTTTACTTCACAGCATTCTGACCATTTGTGTAAAGTTAGCGGTTTGGTTAGCTCATATTTCGGTAAAGCTTGTTTAACCAATAATCCCCATGGTAAGGTTCAGCTAAAAGGTTTGCTAATGGTCAGCCTCAGTCAGCGCTAGTTACTAAATCTAAAGTCTACACCTTGGTCCAAATGGTAGTAAGTAGCCTAATACTTTTCTTTAAAAGTTCAAGTTTAATCACAGTTCACTTGGCACACAGTTCCCATAAAACGTGGCAAAAGGTTTTAGCTTCACCTTCGTTCTAGACATTGAAGTTCACAACCATTGCACAGAAAAAAATACCTTTACCATTGATACTCATAATGTGTCACTGTAAATAGGCAATCAAATTACCAGAAGGAACAAAAAGTTGTGATCAATATTATAACAAATTACCAGATTCTCTGATTGTCTTTTGTAGATGAAAGGTTTTCCTAATCTAGTAATTTATCTTATTTGCGAATTTCTGGAGTGTGTAAGTGTTGAAATGAAGATTACTTTCAGGAATAGAGCTAAATCCATAACAAAACATGGAAATGTAGAAGTTGAGCTTTTATAGAGTTAGCCATACTCCTGATCACAACTGACAAACAAAAATCTCAAACTTTTCATTTACAAAGAGACTGGGAAATTAAAAATGACAGTAAAAAAAATCTAAATAAGCATATTTAATAGAGTAACTAAATATCTGCTCTGAATGAAAGCACTCCTATAGCTAAGCTTATTTGTGTATTTAAACATACATAATATTCCCACGGCTGGGATTTGTAAGTTTAGTTTGGTTGGTATACATTTGTTGTGTGAGAATGTTGTAAACTGCATCCCGTGGTCGTAAAACATTAGTAACAACAAGCTGCTGACTCGTAGTAAACAGCTAACTGATGTGTTGGTGTTGCTGTAAACTCATGTCCAACTTGATAAGAAAAGAGAAATGTTACCATAGGAAAAGAACTAATTCTAGCATAGAACTAAAACTAAACTGCTACAAAATAAAAGCAATAACTTTGAACATGTCCATTTGTGAAAAACTGTGATCCAGGTTGGTTTTGTCAGTAGATGGACAGCTCAGCATGCGGCTTTGTGACTTATGATATGAAAAAGAAAAATGGAGGGAACTCTGAAGCCGCATACTTTGTTGCTGCACCCTTTCCAGAGAAGGCACTATGGGTGCTTGGCTATCTTGATGTCCAAGATTCAGCTTTGCAACCCTGTCCCCGAACTTCTCTCAAGTCACAGTTTGGTTTCCTCAGAGAGTTATAAAATCTGTCTTTCCATCCTGACAGAGAAGTAAAGCCATTTTTTAAAATCCTGGCCATCAAAATATTACCCTTGAAGAAGCATGTCTGTAAAAACTTCCCATAATAAAGATCCAGCTAATTTCCTCCACTACTTGGTTGAGACCTCACGTCTCCAGTCTCGGTGGGGAACGATGAGAGCTGTTCCAGCAGGGTCCAAAGATGGCCGCCCGATCAGACTAGAGGTAGAGGTAGCTGACCCAGTAGACTATGTTAAAAAGCAAGAAGGAGGTGGGGAAAAACACCCGGGAGTAGGAATCCAGCTCCCGGATGTTGAGGTGGATCCGTCCTTTCCTCCAGCCGCCTTCTTTACACTCTTCAAAGCAGCAGAAAAAGCTCTTGCAGTCTTTGCCGTCCAGACACTCGTACAGGCAGTTGTCATCATAGTCGTGCCAGAACAAAGAGTTGCCCATTGGCATCATGGCTCGAGGTGTGCGACCCATGTTGAAGGATGAGTAGGCCTGCAACACAGAGTGGGAAAAATTCAAATAGTGTCACTTCTAAGAATCCGTTCACAAGATGAGTGACTCGTATCATATTAGAGTTGGATTTAATTGCATATTAAAGGATCCTTCTAAAATACGACATGGCGAAACTGTACAATTTGTTAACCTGGATTTAGCTCAATTATATTTTAATGGTCAAAAATACAAAAACAAACTAAAAATCAAATGCTTGTGGAGTGCAACACTATAATTTTTACCTTCTGCAATACATTTTGCAACAATCTCATTACAAAGAGTGTTTTTTTTCTGAAACCGAATTTCTTGAACAGTTTAAAATAAAACAGTCAATTGTCTGCTTTAACAAGCTGTACATCCGCTGTGTATGAGCAACTAATTAAAACAAGACAGGGCAAAATGATTGCAAAAATCATTTTTGACAAAATTCCTTTAAACATATCGCCTTGTAAAAGCCTCAGCACAGCTGCCAAACTGACGATTCTCACCTCGTCTTAATTGAGCTACGGAGAAATAGCTGGAAATCAAGTTCCTAGTGGTCCACTGTGTTTAATCAAATCCGCAGTTAAAGCAGCCATCAACCAGGAAGTTAGAACCTAATGCTTTCTTCTGGTGACAAGTTTTATGGAGGTGTTGATTTTTATTTCCCAGCAGGACTCGTCACCTGCCCACACACACAAAAAAACCCACCTGCTTTAATACTAACGGTGTTACTGTGCTTGATTGACCAGCACTCTACCCTGACCTGAACCCCAGAGAACCAGATGAAGATGTGAAACACTAGACTGAACACCAGAGCTCAGCTCAAGGCCTCTACTGCTGCACAGTGAACACCTGAACTAATGCACACTATACAGTACAAGGACACGCTTTCTGCATTAAATAGTTTCTCATCAGTCTTGGTAATTGTAGCTTTTGTGTTTCCACAGCCACAAACCATAAAGATCACAATGAATTGAAATAAACAGTTGACAAATTCCTGTGAGCAATGTATCTAGAATACAACCTTGTCTCTCTGAGCTGAACTTTAACCTTTTTGTTTATTCTAGCTTGAGAAGAGTCTGTAGTTTGTGGACAAATGAACTGAGTTTATGAAAACAAATCCTTGACACACGATTGTCGTTTCATGCAATCAATGCACCAAATAGACAAATATTCTTTTTAGATGATAAAAAGAACCACAAACCATCAATAAAACTGATCCATAACAGAAATAAAATTTCAAATTCAAAGCTTTCTTTTTAGAAGCTCAAATTGAAGTAGAAACAGAAAATGAAAAGTCAAATTGCTGCTTTATAAGACCTGGACTGACTGCAGTTAAAAGGTTTAGAACAGGAAATATGAGGCGGGACTAAAGATGTATTTTAAAACCCTTTCCTTCTCCAGTCAGGGACGAGTGGCATGCGATGGAGAATTGATTGAGTGGGCACTGAAAAGATGCCCATGAGGGGGATGAGGTGGGAACACACAGCTTCCCAATGCAGGATCGGCCAAAACCCAGAAGAGGGTGGCTGAATAAAAGGCAACTTAATTGTTCGGTCCAAGCTGACAGTGGTTTTGGCACTGAGACACATTGAGCAGAACTCCTCCACATGAGGAGGAAATAATGAATAGGGAGCAGATCTGGAGAGAGGAAGAGATGACAGCAGCGGCAGCGGCGGCTGACTCAGTTCGAGTGCGTGTGTGCCGCCGACATTAAGGCACTCGCGGCAGGTACAGCCTTGGAGGACGCCCACACACAGCATGAGGGGCGAAGACTGGAGAGGAAATGTTTTTTAACTGAGCACAGATGTTCATAAAGACGTGTCAGATTCCTGGGAAGTGAGCTGGATGTACAGACAGACGGCGCATCATATGGATGGAATCGATATTTGGTTTTGAAAGAGTGATGTCTAGCAGAAGACATTATTAGCGAGGGCTCAGGAGCAGGTTTTGCAGCCTCAAATCTGTTGCTCATAGATGATGGATGGTGCTGCTACAAATGGTAGATCACATGGGAAGAGAACAGATCAAACCAGACATTTCACGTCTAACCTCTACTGCTTTAGGTCTGTTACCAAATTATTTCTGTTTGCTAAATGTCACAATGATAATACAGAGAATATGTCAGATTTATTTTGTAATGTCTTTACGATCAAAAGTTTACATACATGCTCAGTATTTGGTAGCATTGCCTTTGAACTGTATGACTGTGATCAACCTGATTGGCTTTCCTTTCACAAGCTTCTCACAATCATTTGCTCCAGTTCTGGTCCATTTCTGACTGAACTGGTGGAACTCAGTTGCCAAAGCAAAACATTGACCCTAAAATATAAAAAGTTTTTGATTCAATGTCAGACGGCAGGAGAAAATAAAGGTTGTCTTTTTATAGTATGTAAATAATTATCTTCAACTGCATGTTGAAGTTTCTCCCCTTCTTTTCTTATGATGTTTAGCAGCATTTGATACACACTATGGATGATCACACAGATGTCTTAGAGTCCTAATCGCCCTATGAAGTTGCTATGGCAGCCACGAAAGCAATGTTTTGAGATATTTGATTAAAGTCCGTACTGTTTGTCATGTTAATTATCTTCATTAAAATTCCAGTGACTTTCCTTTCCCCCCACGCAGGCACACAATATGGTTAGAGGTTGTTATGTCTGCACTCTGTATCTCTCTGTAGTCGGTTTCTTTGTGTTTTTGATACTGTTTGTAGTAGTTTCCCTTTCTGTTCCTGTTCTGTTGCCTTTTTCTGCCCCTTTGTAGCTGCTTAGTGTCTGTTGGTGGACATCTTGTTTCCCTTTGAGGTCTGGTGATTGACAAGGCAACAGCAGATAAGAGCATCAGTCAGGCTAGTTTAGTAATGTCACTATTTGGAAACATTACAGGAATATTTAAACGAAAGGCACTGATGCATTCTTCAAAAGCTGATTTGGCTCTGCACAAAGAGCCCTGCTTGTAGCAGATATCAGAAAGTATTATAGTACAACACAGACTTACCATTCGCTGCATCTTGGGAGGCGGTCTGCGTATACTGTAGGAGTAATAATTGAGCATCGCGTACTCAATCATGGCGGCAAAGACGAACAGGAAGCAGACGGTGACGAACAGGTCCATGGCCGTCACATAGGACACTCTGGGTAGGGAGTTTCTGGCCACTGTGCTCAGGGTGGTCATGGTCAGCACTGTAGTGATGCCTGCAAAGAAGCAAATACACAACCTTTACTTGGCAGCTATGAGATGAACTATGATACTTTGTAAAAGTGTTGATACCCCCTGACCGTCTTCATATTGTGCCAAAATCTGATTCTGTTAAAGTCTTAAGCAGGAACTTAAATGCTGACCTCTTATTTTTACAAAAAAATTATTTGCTTTTTCAATCATTATGCCCTAATTTGTGATGGCCTATTAAAATAAAAACATTAAAATGTGTGTGGTTGTAATGTTGAAAAGTTCACGAGTAATTATGCCAGCTGCAAATGATGTCAGATTAAGTAACGTGTGGAAAGATGTTAATCACCATTAATAATGTATATTCTGGGCAGATGTTTCCACAACTGAATTAATCTCATCAGATGGGATATCATGTCTAAGTGGAGCAGCTGAGATCCAGAAACATCTTCCAATTCTTTTTACATTTATTGCTGTATTATAATCTCACTCTGGGAATTATGAGATTAGGAAAACAAAAATCACCAGCTCCACATTTACTAACATCAATTATTATGAAAAAAATATGCAAAGAAAAGTATTTTTAAATAATGTTTTTAAAGATAAATTTAATTCCTCCATTTTTTGTTGGTGACCCACTTGGACCTGTAAGATCTTGACACATCTTCAGATTGATTTGTGGTTGTTTTTTCTTGCAATCGACAACACAATGCTTAAATCAACAATCAAAGTCAGACAGATAGTCAGCTGGGCAACATCACAAAGAACCAAATCCTGAAACAGCCTCGTCATTTTTCTCTGAAGAGCCTCAAAAGGTGCCGGTTCTGCTAAGCGAGCATGCTGACCCTGTACGCCTGGACAATTACCAGGATAATCAGTTTGGCAGGGTGTCAAACCACAGCATGGACTCACATCACAGTGTTTTATTTGTCTCCATTAAAATAAGATGAGGGAAAAAAAAAAATTCTCTTTGGGTTTGATCAAAAACCATTTACTAATAGTTACAAAAGATGTCAGGATTCTCCACCTTAAACAGAAAAGATCCTCTCTGTCTCTGCTTGATGAGGACGCAGAGGGACTTGTTCAATTTTACCATCAAAATTATACAAGGAGGTGAATTTAAGTTCTTGGAGCTGCTCAGTCTGTGCTGGTGCTGCTCTGCTTTGCAACAGGATTGCTTGGCCTCCTTCCTGCTCTTGGATTTTCCCTTTTTGGTCAAATGGATTTGTTAGCAGCTTCTGTCTGATCAGATGATGCTTCCTAAAGGCCAAATTTGATTCCTTGTATCTCTTTTAGCTGCAGTAAGACTTGATCCAAACACTCATTTGGTCTTTTTGTTCTGATCAACTTGCTAAGTTCATCAGGTTGTTTGGGTTTAGAACATTTAGCAAAGTTAAAAATCTACAAAGTTTAGGAATAATAAACCTTTGACACTGGATATTTTACACACTGTACAGTGCATGGACATGCTTTTTATTAGGCTAATTCCTACGCATTTAAAATTATTTTAGTTTTGTATGACCTAGTTTCTGAGGAACTGAATTTTGGTTTACTTTTTGAACTGAAATGCTAAAATAAATTTTTTTGTGAAACATTTTTTTGCGAATTGTAACTAGATTTTAGTGTTGAAATCTTACCACTAGATGTCACTATAACCAATACTGCTGACCTTTAAAGTTCTGATATACAGTTGTACTTATTGCTTATTATATTCAATAATAATAATAATACAAACAGTCAGTGTTTCAGTAATTACTGGTCAGTGGTATTTTGGGAGTCACTACAGCATTAGTGAATTGCTAAAGAGATCACTCTCCAGAGTATCTGCTTGAAAGGAACTCAGTTGTTTCAAAGAGGGATAAAAGCAGCAACAGGAACGTTGATATTTACTGCTGTGACACTCATCGCTTTTGGAAGCTCACAATCTTTCCCTCCCTTCATTGTCTTCTTGCCACGTCTCCGCTCTCCCTCCCTCTCTCCTCTTGCTCTCTTTCACCCTCATCCCTTACATGTCTTTCATGGTGGTGTGTGTGCCACTGTTTTTGCCTTTCGTTTCCATAGAGACGAGTTGCTCCTTTCTATTTCGAGCCACCTCTTCTCGTCTAGTGCTCGTCTAGACTTGTCTTTTTCTTTTCTCTCTCCTGACTAATTATGTTTAAGTAAGCAACCTGGTAAATGTACAACCCTCTTCTCAGATACTTCATCATCTCAGATCCGACTGCAGTTCTCCACAAAATCATCACTGAAACAAAACTTAGCCTCACATGTCTTCACTGTCTGCTTCTTGAAATCAGGGTCAGAAGTTTTCTTTGTTCACTTTAGGTTCATTCGGTAGAAACTGCCACTACATGATACCATAGC
The DNA here is from genome assembly GCA_903067065.1 of Brachyrhaphis terrabensis. Lineage (NCBI taxonomy): Eukaryota > Metazoa > Chordata > Actinopteri > Cyprinodontiformes > Poeciliidae > Brachyrhaphis > Brachyrhaphis terrabensis. The sequence continues at coordinate 97,960 of CAEGAG010260707.1, read as the reverse complement.
AACCGAGTGATTCCTGCCTGTGCAGGCGATATGAAACACTCTCGCATCTATAGTCAAAACAAGAGCTGACACATGGAAGTGAGAAAAGCTGCGTTGCATATGGCTGCAAAAAGCAAGCATGCAACAGAGAGAAACAACAGTTTGATTCCAGCAACAAGAAAGAACAGGTTCTCTGATTTTTAATCAAACGACTGAAAATCATTCCCTGCAGTGAATGTTCACTACATTCACTGCTGTCCCTGCAGTGAATGTAGGGGAATAATTCGACTGGAGGTTGTAAAATGATGCGACTAGTTTCGAATGCCAGACGCTGACCTTTGTTTAGTGTCCAGGTGTACAGCTGGGGGACCAGACCGCACACCTTCTATAAATAGTGCAGAGGAGAACCAGCTAAGGACCAGGAACCGGGTCACAACACCCCAAATTTTCTCCAACTCATGCTTGTGGATAGAACTACATGATGTTTTACTTTAGAATAACTTTGTTTTGAGGTCCAAGCGTGGAGAATGTCTGGTTTTAAATCTTTTAAATGCTGTTTAAGCTACAATTTGATGCTCCATCTACTCTCTTACTGCAATTGATTATTTTCTTTTTTTTATTCGCCACTTTTGAAGTTTCCTCAAATTAATAGAAACTAATTTGAAAATGTGTAACATTGCTAGTATATTTTTAATAATCTAATATTTATTGGTTAGAGTCGCCAGTGGCAACAGCATAATAAGTAGGATTAAAATCCAGAACAGTTGGCGTTATTGTAATCAATATGCATGTTATTTCAAGTGCAATTAAACCTTGATTTTCTGAAGCCAGTTAAACATGTGAAGGTTTCCTGGATACAAACATTCAGATAACTAACAGGATAATTGGTACAAGAACTGGAGCTAAAATATAAAGTTTCCATTGTGAAAATATATTTTTAACTTTTAAAGCTGGTGTACAATCTGCATTATCTCAGCTCAGAATGAGTTTAGCATCTATTTATCATTATGTAGTTGAAATATTTGCACAGACTGAGTTTTGGATACAGATCACACTAATGTGAGTGTATATGTTTGGTCAGGAGTTATGATGCACTCGTATCTATACAGCAGGAAAAGCAGATCACCAAGCATGATACACTCTGCAACAAGCTCCTTGTTTGTTGTAATTATGCTGATGTTTTCATATTAATGTGCTGGTGATTAAGGTTAAAATGCAACCAATGGCAACTCCAATCTGATCTGATTAAGTGTGTTTTGTACACACTTTAGTGGCTGTGGCTACAAACCACGTCTCATTCACATAATCAGTCCGACGGCCCTGCAGGAGCGCCCTCTGACCAAAGAGCCACTTTACTGCCTGAAGCGTAATTTGTTTCCTCAGTCGTGTAATATATGATGGTCAGAGTGCTCCTCTGAACTGCTTAAACTATGCTCTTTTATTTTTTTTTTATCTCAGTCAAACTTTGTGCACTAAAATTTCAGTGTTTTTTTTTTTTTTATTGCAATTTTATCTCGATACACACATTAAAGGAGAAGGAAAACAATGCATAGTTTGAAAGGGAAGTAAGCTTTAAAGTGTGATGTGCATTTGTAGGTAAGGTCCCTTTACACTGATGTCCCAAAATAAAATTCAGGACATCATCTTGTTTGCAGTTTGCCGCATTAGACCTCAACTCTTGGCCAAAAGAAACTAAAGTTTAACTTTAGGTCTAGTCAAAGTTCATAAATAAATCCAACTGGGAGTGTGGGGCAAGACTTAAAAACTGATATTCTAAGACGTTATAATTTCCTACCATTTCACAGTTATGCACCGCCTTTTAGCTTCGATTTAAAGTGAAAAAGTGGATGTGAATACTTCTTCCACTGAAGCTCTCGTGATGAACATTTTCAACTTTACCGCAAAGAAACTAATAGACCTTAACAAGCATTTTGTGTCAAAGGCAACTTGGACAAAACGTTTTTTAACCATTTTGTTTTGTCTTGAGTTTTGTTTATGGTTTCTATTGTTTGCTTTTCTACTGTTTTTATGTCTGGAAAGTATTTTTCTGCTTGATGAAAAGTGGCCACAGTCTCTGTAATTGAGACTGCCAAAGGAAAAACAATAGAATCAGCTGCTTGAGGAGATATCCTAAAATGAGAAATGTCCATGTTGTGGTGACAAATCCTCTGCTTGTATGAATAATGACTCTTCTCTATTGGGAGCAACAGAGGGAAAAAGGCACAACGTGTGCAGAAGGTAGAGACTGTGATGGATGGATGAGCCAACAAAATGCTGGAAACCAGGGTTTGTTTTAGCCATGCCTTATACTAACCACCACCTGTCTGACTGCAACAATACTAGCCTGCTGTGAAGAAAGGTTCCCCCCTCACATATTTAATCTGTTTTGCTTTTTTAGTCCCACAATGAAAGCTGGAATATAAAATAGCATTTTTAATGAGAATTTTTATTACCTCCATGTGGAAAACGTAATTGATGAATCAGTTTTTGGAAAGCTGACCTGAATTTCAGTAAATCCACCCAGGCTGATTCACAACATCTTTCAATGGAGCTTTGTGAACAAAAAAGTAGACAAAAAGATCTACAAAAACAACGCATCATCCCCCCATCCAAAGATGGCAGTCCTGGTTATGTACTAAAAGTATTTCTTCAGAAAAGAACACCTCTTGGTCATGTTGGTGGTAATATGACAATCTGAAGTTGTTTTTTTGCTGAAGGACCTGAATAATTTTTTTTCTTGCAAAAATCCACAAGAAAAATGACTTGAAGCTCAAGCATGCTTAGTTTATACAGCAGAACCATTATCCAAAAGCATACTAGCAACTCCATGGCTTAAAAAAGTGAGTGGTCTAGTCAAAGGTGCACATTAGATCTGATTGAGACATAAACAGATTCTCAGAAACTAACAGGATAAAAAGGCAGTTGTTTCCACCCAGGTTGGTAGCAAACTGTTAGCTGTGAGGAAAACATGTTATTGTCAGGTTTGTTTGGATGAAATAATCTAAAAACTGATTTTGATATTGACCCATAGTTTATTTCTGAAACAAAATCTGGAAGAGGGTAAAAACTTTACGTATATCTTCAACTGCAACTATTGTATTCCTGATGCAAAGTTCTGGTAAATCCAATAAGTTGGATTTATAACAAGATTACCTCTATGTGGACTGCCAGTAATGACAGCACTGGTACCGTCCAAACAAGTGGTTTCAAATTCACAAGCCACACAGGGCCCACAAAGGAAATGCTGCCAGTGTTTGCAACCTGGAAAACTGTCATCAAGCTGCCATCCCATAATGAGTTCTTAGCGATCTACCATTGCTTTCTCAGTCTCAGTTAGAAAACCCTGATAATTTCTCCAGCAGGGAAAAAGAATCAGACATTCTCACACCTTGTCAGAAACCTCCATTGTGATGGGTTTAAATCCTGCTGGCGGTTCAGCCAGACTTTCAGAAGTGTCATGCTAGCAGCAGCTATTGTAGCCTCAGGCTGCTAGCCTCAAGCTGAGATGAGAGGGCCACAAAGTTCTGCTCCGCTCACTTCTTTCCAACTCCCCACAGATTCCCTTTTCCCTTCCAATCTTACAGTCTTTAGTCACAACCGATGCTTGAGGCATTTTATCAGATTTTGCACGGCTTCCTCTGGAGACGCAAAAAGGCTCGACTATTTCCTTCCACATAGAATTTGACAACACCTGTAGACAGGCTTAGTGGGAGAGATGCTTCTCAAATGCAAGTTGCTATAGAGACTATCTTTTATCACACGATCAGTAGTAAAACTAATTTACTCACTGAGGCTTTGTGTTCTCTAATTTCTCTGCATTGCTTGGCCTGTAGTTTTAACGGCTTGGTATTTTTAGGTCTTTAAGTCACATCATTCACCTACTTTGCTGAAGGAATCAAAGGTTTGATTTGATGATTCTCTTCCTCTCTTACACTTTATTGCTAACACTAACCCTGCTGTTATCTCTCACATCTACACTCAACTACGTTGTTGGTTATGCCTTGATAGTGGGAACTTCTTGTCTTCAGAACCAAAGAGCTTTAAAAAGGTGTTAGAAATATTCCTCATAGACTTTGGTCCATATTGACATCAAGGTATCATCCAGTTGCTTCAGATTTGTAATTTGTAAACTGGTTTCATCACACCACAAAAATCCTCAACTGGATTATGAGTTTTCTTCACCACATATATGTGATGACCGTTGGATCAATCAGCAGAAGATCAACCTAAAGCATATGATTAAATGAACGCATAATGTTCAGTCGATGCAGAACCAATCTTTTTTAATGGCTGCCTCAGTCTCCAGAACTAAATCCAGTAGAGATGGTTGGTTGGGCTGGAGAGAAGAGAAACCAGGACTCAGGACAATCTAGAGAAAAAGTCTCAAACAACTTTCAGAGGTTTCTGCTTTAACTCGCCTCTCAGGTCTTCCATCTGAAGAGGCAACTCAGACATTTTATTGAGCATTAGTCAAGGGAAGCAGCTTGACGCCGGCTCTTGAGTGATGACGTTTTACTGCTAAAAATGATTATTTCTAATAATTAGGCTGAAAGCAGTACACGTGCTTGAATTACAGACTGGATCTTTTGACAAACGAAAGTTTTACTGCAGTAAAAGATAACTTTATTTTGAGGCTTTCTGCTACTCTCTAGTGGAAGCTGCCTGTGAATTTGTATGCAGAATCTATGTGGTCTTATCCACCTCAGGAAACACCCTTAACCTTCAAAGGTCACGCTTTCTAAAAATTGCCCTGTTATAGATCCTTTGTTTGACTGCTTTGGGGGCATTTTTCTGCCACAGTTGGCCACAGTAATTTAGTTTCTCAGACCTCTGCATTAAAAATTTTCCCATCGGTGACATCTGGTAGAGTCTGAGCAGAATCTGAGTTGGCTGTACATGGGGAGGGGGATGGAGGCTGTGGGTGTACAGTCCTTTTCAAAGGAGCCATTATTCCTCGCATGTCTGGGAGAGCTTTAGGCTTTGGTGGGGTGTGTGTGCAATGTAAATGTCATCACCGAGGGGTAAGGATGCTACTCTCCACAAACCGCTGCATGACTGGACATTTATTTTGATTGCCCAGACGTGTCTGCAGACTTGTTTGGTTTCGGTGGAAATGCTCATCCATAGTCGATTCTCTGGAACACAATGCCCTCTGGAAGGAAAGTGTAAAAAGTACCACAAACTAGCAGTTTTTTTTTTTTTAAAGCTTCACTTTTTGTTGAACTATTAGCAAATTCTGGCTGCATAAAAATAAATCCATTTGTGCTATAAATTCTGGGATGAAGCTCTTTTTGGTGAGCAGTCATGTTGATGTTGAGGAACACAGTGATTACCCTGGACGAGCATGATGGATGTTACCTCCGGCTCCTATTAATTCCAGAGCTGCAGTCTATTTTACACTGTAAAGCCCCAGATTCTTGAAACCTGCCTCCGGGCGCTTTTACTTCCCATCATCGGAGTTTAAATCTCTGCCAACATCCATGTGAGGTGCAGAGATTGAGGTCTAATAGGAGTCATCCACAGCTGAAACCTCTAACTTCCATGTTGTCCAAGCGCTCTGCCGCCATTGGAGTACCCAGTGAGTGGCAGCGCTGCGTTGGCTTGTTTGGGGTTGAGGTGAAGCTGTTTTCCTTCAGATTTAACCTCCCTCATTGTGACATTTCTCCCTGCTGCTATGTGCCAGAGGTCTGATTGTTTTTAGCTCTTTTTCTTCCTCTTACCTGTCCTGTTTCTTTTCAGCCTTGGTCTCAAGTTGACAGTGGGGGCTGGTGGACAAAAGAGAGGGGCGCGGGGCGCTAAATGACTTTCTGTTGTTCAGCTGAAGGTGGACGTTTATCAGGACAAGGGGCTGCTTGTTTCACTGCGCTACCTGTTGAGAGGAATGTCACAAGGATTTTCCTCACCACCCACAGGCTGCTGGTTACCAGCCAATAGAACAATTAGCTGATTTGCAAAGGTGTAGACATGATAACCAAAAATGTCCATGTATTTTACTAAGATTTCCTGTGCTCATTGAAGGTTAAAGGAAAATTATTAATATTGGTAAAGTCAGATTGATAAAACTGGAAAGTGTACAGGTACATCTAACAAACATAGATCATGGAGAAGTGAAATATTTTTCACTCATTTCAGAACGTGAAACTCAAAGCTTTGTCATGCAGAGTGAAATATTTTGAGCGTTTAATCTGTGGATTCTTGATAAACGATTACAGGTGATGGAAATCTATTGCATCATTCTAATTTTATGAGACTGAACTTTGGTTTTTATGTGTAACAATCAAAAATCTAAAAATTAAAAGCATGAATTCTTTCCCTCTGTTTAATGAATTTGTGAGTTTCACTTCTGAAATGAGTGACAAAATGTGGAACTTTTTAATGATATTCAAATTTTTAGATGTACCTTTATGTGAGCATCAGCTTAAATCTTGCAACAAACCCCCACCTCAACTTTGACTAGGCCATCCTAACAGGACGTGCTCTGATCTGAACCACTCAGGTTGGGTAGTAGTCGAGTGTGAAGGTGAACCTTGGTCTCAAGTCTTAGCCAGCCTGTAGCTAATCTTGCAGGATTGTCCTCCATATAAGGCAATCCATCTTCCCATTAACTCTGACCAGCTTTTCTGTCCCTGTTGGAAATAAAAACATCCCTAAAGCAAGATGCTGCCACTGCCATGAGTCCAGTAGGCACAAAAAGTAGATTTAATCTGAGGCCTTCACCGACATTTTTGGTATTAAAGAAAAATCCTTCCCATTGCAGGACATTCCTTCATTTTTCACAAACAAACTCTGAAAAAAAGCTGTGGGATGCTGCATCTCCTGATCTAATCTGCCCCACGCTGTTTTGATGTTCAGCTGTCATTGTGTCAACCTTTATCAGCCTGAGAATAAGAAGCAAGCCGAATACAATCTCTTATTATGATCAGCTTTCATTAGCGGCACGAGAGGAGAGGCTCCTTTGGCCTGACGGATGCCTGAGTAATAACACTCGCTTACTACTGAATTCAATGCAACATGAGACAAACTGATTGTTCAACTGTGAAGTTTTTTTTGTCTGGTTTGATAGCAAATAGTGATGGACAGAAGTCCAATAAAGCTTTTTTATTACTGCAGAGCCATTCCAGATGACCCTCTGTGATACCTGCTGGCTGATGAAGGGCAGCAGGGACTTAGTGGAATTAAAGCACTTTAGGAGAGCAGTGCAGGGCCTCGAAGCTGGTCACAGCCCAGATGACGGTGGTAGGAGATGCTTTAGACTCGGCACTTAAGAGAACTTGACTGGCTAAAGTTAATAAGTTAGTCTAAAGTACAACTGAAGCAGTTAGGTCTCTGGGATTTAATCGCTAAGGTGTTGGGAGGACCAAAAACTAAACGAGAAATGAAGTTATGGGTTTTCAATGGGAAACCAACTTCAGTATGTTTATGCCTGGCATAATGTTAGAATACAGTAACCATCTAATGCATGGTGCTTACAAACCAGTTTTCTTTATAAAGTTTCCTGTAAAAACAAAGTATAATTTATAGGTGACCAGCCTCGGCATGCTAGTAGCCAGCATATCCAATGCTAATGCTAACCTACCCATGCTAATGGTCAGGAGAGGAAAACGATAAATCATTTAAAAACATGCCATCGTCCTCCTACAACTTCTTGTTTACTTAATCTTTCTTCATCTTTCTGCCAGTAGTAATATTCAGTTTTTAATCATGTGATGTGAAAAGTTTTTCCAGTATAGTTTTGCAAAGTAGACTAATTTTTATACACTTGAGAAACCACCTCATCCTAGTGCAAAAACGTTTTATCACAAAATGTGATGCTTGTTCAAAATTTTGTCCATTTACACAGTCAATGGAAACGCAGCTGGAGTTTCTGCTCTACCCAAGAACTGATTCTGATCATGTCGATTCCTGGCAACATGCAACACTTGCTGCAGCTTTGGAGATCCATCATAACTTTCACAATCTATCTTTCTTAAATTCTTACACTTATCAAGTCTTCCTCCTCCTAACACATCAACTATGAAGACGAATGTGCACTGGCATGTGCCATGATGAGGAGACAATCAGTGGTAATCATTTCACCAGTCAGTGGTCATAATCTGATGCCTAATTAGTATTTTGTGAAATTAATGCAAAATCTCAAACTCTAATTAACTTTCTTTTTAAATAAAGTTAAATGAAGCAATGTATTCACATCCAGTAAGAACTAGCATTTCCTTGAGCTTTTTAGATTTGCGTTTCTGTTGAGTTTTATGAGATAAATGTTTGATTTTGCTCATTAATCTGATCAGTATTTAACAGGGTATTGATGTTTTTTTAGGTCTGGCTTTAAGGGAGACTTTTAAGAAACATCACTTTCCTCACTTGAGAGCATATATTTTAGTGTCTGAAGTGACGACTACCTCAAAAACGCTAAAAATACACAACTCTTCCACTTTGTTTCAGGCTTCCAAGGTCTGAAAATATCCCAGTCAGCCAGTAGGATTTGAAGGGGATTGGTACATCACAGGATGAGCTCAGAGCGGATAGATCCAGTCCTCCCATCTTTATCCCCACAAAACTTCAACCTCAAAGCAAACTTTGTTCTCTGCGATCAAGAAATCGCTGAAAATATTTCGGCTTTGCTTAGTAATTAAAATATATTTTTCATATTTTGCTAGAATAGAACTGCCAGTTGAGTGAATGGTTAAATGTATGCTGTAATGTTTGACTATTTTTAACTTCATGCCTCTAAGGAAACGACTCTAAGACCTACCAGTCAGAAAAGAGAAGTGAAGAGACTGAAAATTGTCAGATATTAAACTAACCAGGGAATTCTATTTAACTAGAAATGTCTATTACTCTCAACAGATGTAAAAATTCATCTATTTTTTTTAAATATGCCACATTATCTGGACTGAAGTCACAGATAAGGTTTGGCTGGTCCAGCAAGTCAGCTGTGACTTTTTTTCTTTGGATCATATCATCCGCATTCGGGGGATAAACACTTTCACAACTCTTGACTTTGCCTACCTAGCGTGGTCCTGGCCGGCGTGGCATCGCTTTTGATCCAGAATGAAACCCAGGAGAGAACCACGGTGAGGATACAGGGGATGTAGGTCTGGATAGTGAAGTAGCCCATCCGTCTGCTCAGGTCAAAGTAAACCGTCATCAGCACATAGTCACCTGTAAGAGACATGACAGCACACCTCGTTAGCTGAGTTAATTAGAGAATCTTCTTCTGCTAAACTTCAGAGAAATCAGTCCGAGCTTGTAAATCGGCTCAAGCAAGAGAGATCTGCTCAGTCTGTGATGGATGGGAATTGTTTATAATTCCTTATAATCTTCATCAAAAGGCATGGCAGGCAGGCAGAGTGGGAAAGACAAGGACAGGAGATGGAAAGTAGATAAGTCTAGAGACAGAGGGAGAGACGGTGTCTGCCTGTCACTCTGCTGTCTTCATAGACATTTTAATTGGCAGTGAGTAGAAGATACTGAGCTCCATTTCATGGAAACTGTTGCTTTGAAACCAATAAAGGTTCTACGCATTAAAGTACATCTTAAAACATAAGTGGAGGTCACTTTTTAACAAATCTGCCAGAACTTGATGAAATCGCTGAATGAAAGGAAGAAGAGGATGACCTTTTGTCTGCTTCACTTCTCAATTCTGAAAAAGTGCAGGTGCACATAAGGAAGTAAGAAAGCATCCTCTCTGTTTCAGGTTTGTTCAAGTTTATTATTATTCAGTGATTATGCCTTTTGTCTGTCACAAAATGGTGGCTTTAATCAGTTTTTATTCATACAGCTGGATCACATTGTGATTACAGGAACTACACACAAACGAATGATGTAATAAAAGGGTTGTTGGTTTTTACTAAACGCCTCAATGCTGCAGAGAAGAAAATATAATCTTAATATAAAGGTTTGACATCATCAGCATGTTTTTATATTCTGTTACACTCGATTAAATGGTTTCATTAGATTTATTGTTCTCTTCAGGCAATGAGTCAGAATTTAAACCACCTTCTCTCATCACAACCACAAACCTTAAAATCTCCATTTTATTGACTGAACCGTTTTAACAATCCAAAACTAATGCACTTGCATCAACTTCTGCATAAACCTAAGCATATTCATGTCTTAAAATTGCTGGAAGTCTGGGTCTAAATTCAGTTGACAGTCTGTGAAAAGATGTTTACAGATTTGTTCTCTATCGACTTGTACTGAGCTACTGTAGCAAGAATGGGCAAAGCTGTCAGTGTCTGGATGTGCAAATTTGCTAGACATACCCCAGAAGACAAGCAGCTCCAGGGATCTACAAAAACTAATACATTATGTTTGTTTTAGACAAAACCTGAATAAAACACTGAGGTTTGTGGCTGTAGCAACACAAAACAAGGGGAAGTTCAATGGTGTGGAACTCTTCTCTGTTTTCCATCATCCGAACACATTTCTTAATTTCACAGTTCCTCTTGAATATTATCAACTATACCAGCAGCAGGAACATTTCTCCACTCCCAGATAAGTTATCTGTAGCCGTAGGGGAGCAGCTTCTGTTTTCTAAGTGTGCATTCTAGCTAACAATCGCCGTATTTACAGTGTTTGGACAGCAGCCGGCCCTCTGTTTGCACACTTCTCCTGAGCACTTATTAGTCCAAGATGCTTTCAACACGCTCTTCCACCGACTCCGCCGTGCCGTACGGTCGGATCCGCTCTGTTTGGAGGCAGCCGAGAATATTTACAGCAAAACTGCTTCGCTAATGAGCTAAGGACGCGTCAGCTGAACGGTTCATGAGACAGAATACACACAGTGTGAAGAAGAGGATTTTTCCCAAACCGGGTTTGAAGTTTTTAAAGAAAAAGTCATGGTGAACCGAACTAATCTGCTTGATGTGAACATTTGTTGTCCTCCAGTATTAAGTTTCATCTTGACAACAATTTAAACTACCAACTGACTGCTCTATTTGGATAAATTACTCTAGATGGAAGGTTTTGTACTTTATAATAAAACCACTCAGGCAGTAGAGACCCACACATCTAAGACTAACGTCCATTTTCCTCCTTTGTTCCTACCTCTGCTCTGTGAAGGGGTCATCAGACCTGGAGCAATGACCCTCAAAGCAAAGTGCTGCTCCATTTTTCAGGGTCTTTAACTCTTGGATCGTATAGCTCCATATAAAGTGGCCACTTTACTGCTGAGGGGACTCAGAGCAACAGGGAGGTCAGTGATGGGGCTGGGCTTTGCTACCGCTTTGGATGCATGAGTTCTGGCATAAGCTCTAGAATTTAAACAGAACTATATTATTTTTGCAGACTATGCATACATTTTTGTAGTGATGATCTCCTTAAGTACAGGAGAACTTACGGCTGGAACTCTTTACATCTTAAGAAATGTCTATCTTTTCATCTGCTCTTGAATTTCATCAAATCATTGCGTCATGCGTTGCGTTTTCTTCTTGATCTTTTGGCCTATTTCATGGATTGGGATGGATGGGATTGAAGTGACCACACAAATGAGTCTTTTGCATTTTTGGCACCAGTGCTCATCTCTTGTACATGCGGCGTGCTTTAATCACGGTTTTCTGGGTTCCGGCTGAGACGCTGAAAGCTCTCAGGAATATGCCGAAACAAAGAACGAGAAATTGAAAAGATGTATTACAAGACACGGGACGGAAAGCGAGGGAGTTCCAGGTTTTTCATTAGAGATTCAAGACTCAAAACTCAAGTAGGGACATGTGAAAAAAAGAAAGAAAATCATTAATACCTCTAGTTCTCAAATGTAAATTTACAACAGGACTTAACTCCCACAGCTTTGAGTGAATTTTCAGTGGGATGAAGAAGCAAAACACCAAAGTCTTTAATATTCCTCACTGGGACGTTTTCAGAGAGGGATCTGCTGAATTGTCCACTCTGTCCTCATTAAAAAAAATCCCCAATTTGGACGTGTTTATGAAAGATGAAGAGAGAAATCAAGCAGTAGATTCGGAGTGTAGATATTCAGGAAGGAAAGAAACGAAACACTTTTGAAGTTTGTCATGATGTAAATTAATGATAGGTATTTTTAGCCGGGAAACTAATCATCATGCGTGTGCAAACCGCGCCGCGGCAAAGTGAGACAGGAAAAAGGAAAACGAGGTAATAAATGAGAAAATGGCCAATTTTCTTGAACAGCATGAGGTAAATGTGTAGGTTTGCCGTTATTTTTGAGCATCTCTGCAGAAAATTAGTTTGGTGGCGTTTTGACAATGCAGCGGGAGAAAACGTGTAATTTGTAATCCCATCAATGTGGTTCAGGATAAAAGCTCTCAGGCGCCATTTCCTATTGTGATCACGAGAATTTCCTGGTTTGAGAATTAATCTCATTGTGGTGAATCTGAAAAGTGGACACACTCCTGTTAAAATGCCACGCTTTCAATGCAAACGAATGAAACCATGAAAAACACATTTGTAGCATCTTGTAGCATTCAAGATGGAAAAACAGCTAAAAAAATAGAATATCAAAACGTTTTTGTATTTTTTGAGTAAGTTTTTACTTTATTGTAAGACTTAATTTCATGTAATTTCAGGTACAGAGAATGTAGAACCAAAATTGTGTCAGACAATTAAAATATAAGATGAATTAAAAATATTTTCTGCTGACTGTAGTCTCCAGATAATATAATGGACAAACACCAGCTGATGACATGATATTGCAATCATCACCGAGCCTTTTTCCAACCACACTTTTTCCTTCCACTCAACTTTCTATGAATAAGCTTGCGTACAGCACTCTATGAATAACCGACTTCTTTAGCAATAAGCTGACTGACCCAGACTGAGATCATCTAGAGGTTCGGGTAACATTTCCCATGTTTTAATTAGCTTATTGGATTGTGACACAAGGAGCTTGTAATATTTAATGTTTCCACAATATTTTTCATTTTCTGAAAGATACATTTTTAAACCTGTCTGCGAATTGTTTCTTTAGCTAAAATATGAAAATGTGCATGACCTACTGAGATGAAATTTAAACTCGCATAGTGGAGTCAGACTGAAAGGTACGATGCAGATCTATTTTACATTATATGTGGAAAAGGAAGTTATAGCTGAACTTTTTTCTGCATTATAGAAGTCTTTTAAATATGTTGCGTACGGATCCACATTAGATCTAAAACTAATGCTCAGTTATCAGTGTGAGTGGTTAATGTTGACTGATCTTCTGTTGTAAAGTTTTATAACAAACCACCACTACAATTCAGTAAGATTTAGCCAAACAAAATTGACTTATACAGCTAATTTCCTCTGAGCTCCCCGATAATTCGATGCCACTCCCTGTTATCCATTTCCTAACCATAATCCTGTTCCTGGAATATTCATGAACAGAGGTTCAGCTGTTAGAAAGCTGAATCAGGTCACATTATGCAGATCTGGGCCCGTCTCTCTGAAGACAAAGCACCGTATGGCACCTACCAGGAGGAATGTGCACCTTCTAAACAAGGTTAAAAGGGGTTAACGATAGGTCTGTGTCCTCTGTCTTTCAATTACTTAAACCGTCGGAATCGATTTTTATTTTCAAAGGTCACGTATAAAGCATTAAAAATGTATAAAGAGCTTTGTCCACATGTGGGAGCAGCGAGGTTTTACAGTTGTCTATAGATTCAAAGCTACAAAATACTTAGAATAAAAACCATGAGCAGGAGAGAAGGAGGAGTGAATAATTAAACTTCCTTTTTAATCTTTAATCCAGTGATTAATGTCAGTGAAAAAACCTATTTGGCTTATACCCGAGGGGAATACTTATGAGCTATGAAACTGTAGTGATATGATTACATTTATATGCATGGAGCTAATGCTAATGTTAGCTTGTGGAGCTCTGAGGAGGTGAACAGTTCAACGAGGAGATGTCAATATTTGTAACGCAGAATGGAAACAAAAGGAAAATGTTGAATGCATTTTTTTGATTGCTTGTTTTTAGAAAAGAAAATATTAAAGTTGGCCTGAATGTTTGGGTTCAGTTCTCTTCCTCAGTGTTTTGCAGAGCCAACTTTTTCTTTAAATACGTCTGCAGCTGTTTAGGACTAGATTTTACCCATTCAGAATTAGTAAATAGATCCATATTGGTCACATTTTCCACTAATGCGCTAATAGGTGAGCTAATTCTTTGTTTCAAACTTTTGGTAACTTTGAAAACATTTAGCAAACTTAGCTGATAACGATTTCAAACAAGAAACGGACAAATAAAATAAAACCCGGACAGTAAAGAACATATAAACATAAATACAGTTTCTAAGGCCATAATGGACTGTCAAAGTTAAATTGGTGCTCTAGAGCAGTCTTTCAAGAGCAGATGTAATGGTGCATTCACACCAAACGGGTTACATGTGTCAAAAACGTGTCTGACGTTTCAAGTTTGATGCGTGTGCACTTTTGATGCGTACACACCAAACGCGTTGTGTGTGTCAGGCGCGTGTGGTTTACATTCAAAGTCTACGTGGAGCGTTGGACACATTTGACACGTGAAAGGCTCAAAACACTCCAAACGCTTCAAATTGCACCGAGCTAGACGCTCGAAACGACCGCAGCCGGCCCTCAGTCATTTCTTGGCAAGCTTACAGTTTCCCCATCCTCTTTTAAACTGAGATTATGTTTATGGGTGGAATGTGATTCATAACATCAGTTTGAGTCATTGTGTGTACGAACTGACAACCTTGGAGAGCCTTCCTTGACCCTCGGTTGAACTTTGACCTACCTGCCGTGGTCCTAAGAACGTCCGTCGTGTTTCGAAGCCCCATGAAGTCAAACTGGTAAAGCCTCCAGTATTTCTGGTCCGACGTTTCCACCGAGTTTCGCTTCCACTTGTACACAATCTCTTCCCGCGGGTAGCCATCTGCAAACCACACACAGAGCGAGTCAGTTGTGTGCGAGTGTGTTCTGGAGGATAAATGGATAAAGCACAGAAAAAAGGATCGGAATAAAACTTGAAGGCAAGAGAGGATTTCTGCAGCTATGCAGTTTTTTTGTTGTATGCATGATTTATACCGGAGTTCTGCATGATTTATACAAAATTATACAGCAGGTTTCCATTGGAGATTCAGTGGAATGCAGACCAACTGAGCAATCAGTCTTAACTTGTTAGCTTGAACTCTGCTGAGGCACACCTATTGAGAATAAATACTCTATCATGTAATCGAATGTAGCATTTATTTAATGTCAGTGGAATGTCTTCTCATGCTTCCAGCTCAATCCCATATGCTTTAATGGCAAAACCCGTCAACTTTCAGTCCAATTTTAGGAAAAATAATCTGGCTGGATGCTTTTTATAGTGTAAATATTTAAGCATGAGTGACAAACTTGTCACACTTGAGTACTTCCTGTAAAATCCCTCAAAACATTCAGGATCAACTGGTCAGAAACTGTTCATTTATTAGTTTATTTTCATAGGGACAAATACTTTACAGATCCAGCAGCTTAAAATAATTCACAAAGCCTCTCACTAGTCAGGCGTGTGCTTGTGAAAAACAAGAAAATTGTACTGTGTTTACTATAGAATTAGATGTCAGGGGAAGAAGAGAAATCACAATGACACAAAAATTATTCTTTTCTAACTTTTTTAAATACTAATTTAGCTGAACATTATTGCCATCATTTTTCTTCTGGCCTTGCACAATTATCTTGACTGCAGACGGTGTTATCATCGTGCTACCAGTGTGTCTCTACAGCTACAAAATGTTTCATACCCTCTAAAAGCCCCCTGAAGCAACATGTTCTTTCACAATGCTATAAATTACAGCCTTCTGAGGCCTTGGCTCCAATATCCTCCCTGTCTGTTCTCCACTAACGCCCGCTTGTCTTTCACCGCAAACAAGTGCAGCTAAATGTGAAATTTGGATTCTTTGCCTACATCTCTTCCATATAATCAAGACTAACACATGATATTATTCCCAATTTTCAACCAGCCCCCAATGATCACACATTTGCAGCTATTTCTAACGTCCCTTTGCAATATTCAGATGACAAGAGTAAAAATGAGTTGTACACAGAACTTATTTCAGTGCCTTAAAGAGCAATTTGCCACGTAGAGAAATTACACCCAGTGTAGCGTTTGAAAAGTTTTTGTCGGCAGCCATACCCCAACAGAAGATCAGTACATTTATTTTTAGTGTTAGGTGTTCTTGGAGTCGCACTGATACCTTTTTATTATACAACACAGAAGTTGTGAAGAGCCTGAAGTAAAAGTGACAGCTTCTGATGGCAGGTCTGTCATAATCCCAGACTGACAGTTCAGTTCATGTATAGTCGCCAACATGGCGTCCGTTTCTCTGATCAGTCTGGGTGTTTGAGAGGAAAAGGTCACCAAATGGCAGACCATACTCCAGTACAGACCTCCTGCTTCGTGTCTGTTGACAGATTATTTGTGTGTAAGGATAATAGAGGATATAGATGAAACTACAACTGGTTGGACTTTAAACAGTTCCTCTACCCATCTCTAGTAAGAAGTAATTTGCACATCACTTTTTTGTCCACATATAAGGACGTTTAGCTCTGGCAATGCTTCAATACAAGCCAACAGGGTCTTCAACCATGACCCCTAATTCAAGCTTTTACTTACAAAAAGGACTCTGCAACAAAACCTGTGTTTGCTTTATGATGTTATCAGACAAGAAGAGAAAAATACATTTTTTTTATTCCAAGTGACCCAAGTTGTTTCTTTTGTGCTAACTTGTTCCAGACTGTATTTTTACAGAGTGGAACATTTTTGCAAGCATTAGAAATAATAGATTAGAGAGGCTGCCATCCTTTTAAAGGTCAGTTTCTGCAGCAACTCTGAACCCATTTCTTTTAACCAAAGTCCTTCTGCTCATAAGTCCAACTCCCCACTTCAGCAAGACTTTGTATTCTGTATATTCTGAAATCAGTCACCTTACAACTTTCTTTTTTTGCAGACATTTAAAGTCGGCAGTAAAGTTTTATATTGAGAATAAATGTGCAAAAATTCAGCCTCTTTCAATTTAAGAATTTTTCTTCATTTAATAAAAGTGAACTGAATGTAGCAGTCAGAAGTCACAGTGACTTCCTGTTTGATGTAAGATCACCTGCGCACAAAAAAAAATCCTCCACTATCTTAAAAGCCTCTCTGTCATCATACCCAGAGCCACTAATTGAAAAATCTTTCCAGTGTTTCACACTGCTTGCATAATGTACTGTCAGGGGTACATCTGCTATGAAAAAAAGCCCCTCAAAATGAATGGGAAAAGATCAGTGAGGCTATCAACACATCCATCAGGGTCATAATGTTCACTCTCAGTAAATGAAACTGAATGTGGTCATTATGGGTCGGCTTGTGATTTGCTTAACGATGAACAGACGATGCGATTTAAAAACATCACATTAGGCTTCAGCTGGATGTTGACACAGCAACAGGGAAATGCTTCAGCTGCATGAGAAACAGAGATCAGTGGTGCAAAAGTATTCACACCCCTCGATCTTTTTCCTTTAGCGTTTCGTCACATGAACACGAACATCGATGTGTTTTATAGGGATGTTGACAGACTGACCAAATCCACTTTAAAATCAATTTGAAAACCAAGTAGAACAGCCAAAAGTTTGTTTTATAGGATTTAACCCTTAGGTGTTGTGTTTTCTTTTTGCTCACAAAACCAAAAAACTTTGTACATGGATAGACTTTGTACAGAGTTTATTGATATCTACAAAATACATTGATTACAAATTAAAATGATTTGTGTGCATTTTTCTGAAACAAAGTCTTTGAAGACAATTTCAAGAAGGAATCTGAAACTAAGTTATTGATCTTACGATGCTAATATTGATCAGATAGTGATGCTGACCTATTGATATTTTTGGATCGATCCACCCACCTCTTTCAGAGATGGAAAGCCAAAAACCTGCAGCAGCTGAAGCCAAACGTGGTTATACAAGTTATTTCCTCAGTGGGGCCGAAAATAAAGGCACTCCGCACTTCTCAGATTTTTTTAAATTTTTTTTTAAACAAGTATTATTTTCCTTCCAGTCTACAAATATTCCACAATTGGTGTTGATTTATTAGGTAAAATCTAAGAGAACTGACGTTGACAAGTGTAAAAGAGTTAGAGTGAATAGTTTTGAAAGTCACTATGTTTATGCTGTGGAGCAAAACGAGAGTTCGTCATGCCTTCCATACCAGACATCACCCCAGTATGTTCAACTGGTCTCCTCATCTCCTCTTCCTACACAGCAGATCTTCATCTTGTAAACCATCTGCTGCCGATGACATGTGCCATTTCTACGGCAACCGCCAATAGTCGCAAAGCGAAGTGAGACGTTGTGGAGGAAACACTTGTTGCTCAGTTTTCAGGCTCTGCAGTGAAAACTAACAGTACGAACAGCTTTGTAAAGGTTAAGACTGCAGAGAAGAGTCTGGAGAGCAGATGAGATTTTCCAAAAGAATTGACTCATTGCTGCAGACATTTCCATCTGCGCCGCCGTCTCAAAAATTATATTCATACACTTGGAAAGTAAAACGCGGTGGACTTCGCAAAAACAGACATGTAACAGATGTTTGTTGTCGTGAAGACGACTCTGCTTCGGTTTGAGACATCGTTGAACCTCGTTGATTAGAGGAGGAGAGGCTACATCAAAATCAGACGCAACAAATTAAACCAATTTTTTCTTTCTACTTTATAGTTTTTGTTTCAATAATTTAAAAAGTGTTTCAGGAAAGTAGTTTGATTTTTATACGTCTGGATGCAAACACTTCCAGCAACAGCCAGTGGCTTTCTCACTAATAGCAGTTCTGTAATATCAGCCTGCATCACAGTGTGAACAAATTAAATATAACTAAATGAAAACTAAATGAACTGCTGCAGGAAGGCATCGATAATGAGCAACGATAAACACTGACATCTGATCTGTAGTGATTTGCTCCTAAATAAGGTTTGTAACATGATGAATATTTATTTTGCTTTATTAAAGTTTTATTTGATTGGGGACAGAACATTGAAAGATATAATTTTTTAAGGTGTTGATCTGTACAAAGACCTTCTAGCCAAAGGCTAATTTGTAGGTCGAGTCCCTGGATTGACTTTTTAGAGGTTTAAATTTTACGATTACCAACACAAATTTATTTAAAAATAACCAATAAAACAACCTCAAAGGATCGTATTAATGAATTTATGCATCAAGGCATTAAAATCCAGATTTTACTAGACATTGCACCGATTGGTTTTAGAATCACTTTAATGACCTTCGTGGAACAAGTAGACAAGATATTTAACCATCGTTTTGTTTTAAATAAAGAAAAAAAGTCCCTGTCAACTGAGAACTGTAACTTTTTTTTTTTTAAACTTTTCTCACATAATTTAATTTTCCTGAGTTTAAAGATCCTTTTCAGAATAAATTAAATTACAGGTTTCTGGTTCTGTTTAATATGGTGAGTGAAATCCAAACCGTTTCAAAATTAAGGGACAGCTTTAATTAAAATAACTAATTAGCTGATCTACCGCAAACATTTCAAGGAATTTGGACATAAAAGTGATTTGTCTGTAATTACATATTCAAATCAGAGTTCAGAATGTAAGCAATACTATACCATCTAACTCCAAAATATTTATCTTTTGTTGTTTTTATTTAATAAGGGAAACAGAAGAACTAAAACTTGGAACGTTATCCTCACACTTCTGCTGAGAGAAACCAGGTTTATATGAGCGACGAGTCTTTGAATGTTGCAGCTGTAGGGCATCACTGCAGATAAATAGTGGAACAATAATGCTACAAAGTCTTAACTGCGGTCTTCTTCACTGCAGGCAGGTGATTTTACTTTACTTTTTCATTTTATTCTTTTCAAAATGTTGGCTGAGGAGGATGAATACTATAAAAAGCAACTATTCCAACGCTTAAAATGTTTCAAAGTGGGGAACTCTTAAGAAGAGAGTAGATTGAAGTATACAAAGTGAAACTTTCTGATTCAACCTCTTCTGGTAGAAATTTCAAATCTATAATCAGAAAACAGGGAAACACTGAAGTTCTGAGTGCATTTCAGTGATAGTTTTGACTAGGATGCCAACTTATCAGGCAGGAAAAGGAAAAAAAAAAAACTTAAATCATGCCATTAAACCAGCCCAGGACTCTTGGAAGATTAAATAACCTTTGTGCAGTTGAGTTCATGGCCAGTTTTCAGTTCAGAAAAGGTTAAAAAATAATTTTCTCTCGACTGTTTGGATAAAGTTCTGCTGTCGAACATGAATAGAAGCTTCACTGAGACAGAGCGACATGACAGCCTCATAAATATTCCCATCTATACAGAGCTTATCGCCAATCCCCTGATCAGTGATTCCCTTTAAAACAGCCTACAGTCCTCCCAGCAGCACCTGAAAGATTGGTGTTTCCACATAGGAGCCCAGTGCAGCCCAGGGGACAAACCTATACCGACTTCTCTTCTTTTTACTGTATCTGGTTTTATAAAGTTCTGTATACGCATTTCTGGGCATCAACGTGTTTCTATGCATGTGTATTTTTGGTGCCAGGACTCACAGCTGGAGAACTCGAGAGGACAAGAGTGTTCGTCCATTGGGAAATTATGAAGCTGCAGCTGGCATTCTGCGTTGATGGTCATCCTGGAGAGAGAGAGAGAGAGAGAATCTGGATTAGATGGAGGTGCTCAGGGCTCTCCAGTTGCTTCGGATCCTTCTCTTAGCAGACCGTGAAGCACATTGTGAGTGCACAAGACTCATTACTGCTTTTATCACAGGATGCACTTTTTGGCACTGGAGATTATGAGGCACTGGCTTGAAACCAGATGGTACAGGATCACACTCGATTGCACGGTTGATGAGCGAAATCCCTCAAAATGACACAAGTCTTTCATCATACGAGTTAAACGTGCTTCTCCCCCCCGCAGTTGGGTCATGGTTCAAAGGCATGTCTGCTTCTAAAATCAGAGGTACTTAGCTCTGATCACTTGACAAGTCAATACACCAGATGTTCAGGAGAATCTGGGATGTCGGTTTTTATTCCCCCTTGCAAATTGTAAGCCTAGATTTAGCTCATTTTCTCTTCATACATGAGCTTATAACCAAAAGATTCTTTTTTCGCAGACAATAAGAGTTCTGAAAATGAGATCACACACCAGCTTTTTTCCCCCAGCTTGCTACACATTGTTGCCTCTTTGTCCTTCATACAATTTCTAATTAATTGCCTGACTTGGAGCACAAAAGAGGAGTCTCAGTCGAAGCAGGAGGAGGCCTGCCTCTCTCGCCTTGTTTGTAGGTGAACAAATTGCACATGATGTGCAATCTCAATTTGCATACTTGCTCGCTTCCATTCTTGTCAGGAGCCTGGAAATCTAGATTTGGGAGAGACTGTAAATTAATGAGAACAAGAAGCTGCTTCGAAGCAGTGAGGTGCGTCTGAGAGAAGGCTCTTCAGAAACATGCCTGTTTTATAATCTAATGTCTGTTACAAAAAAGTCATTATTAAATATGTTACAGGGACATGCACTGGTGTCATTTTCTAAGAAAACGGAAGCATGTTTTAGTTAGCTAGTAATTGAGATGAGTTTCTGAAACCATCATTTGTCAGTTTTATATAATTGGCAGGCAGGTTGAAGCATGTCGATGCACACAAAGATAAAATTATAAAAACAAAAAGTAAGAAAAGCAGAATTTACAGTAATGGCAAATTTAGAGGAAAAAATCTAAACACAATTACTAAAATTGGCATATTTATATTCCAAAAAATGTGCAATTCAGTGGGAAGATTTATGTATGAAATGTATGTGTGAGAAAAACAGAGAGATTGAAATTGGAAAATTGTGCAAATAACAGCAGGGATGTAAACACTTGGTGAGTTTGTTGGAGCAGTGATGGTTAGTCTGATAGTGGCTGGGGGAAGGATCTATGATTATGCTTCTTTGTGCACTTAGGATGCAGCAGTCTGTCATTGAAGGAGCTCTCCAGTTTTCCACAACTTCATGTAGCGGCACTTAGCTTTTGTGATTATAATCGTTGATATTAAACATTTAAATTCTGGATGTCTTAAGTTTGACACGGAATCATTTTCTTGTATGAGAAATATTAAGAAGCTTTCGTTCCTAAGGATTCCTCTATAAAGTATAAACATATGGTGTTTTATTCTCTTGGCTTCCTTTTCATTTACACACAGAAACAAATCCCTAAGCAGCACCTTTAATTCATTGCATTTCCCATTTATTTTCCACATGGAAGTAAAATCACTAACCTGAATTATTCAACTTTTGTCTTCACATCAATCTGTCTAAAACTCATGTTTGTTTCCAGCATGGCATTCTGATTGAATTCAGAAAATAAAAAAAGACTTGCAATGGCTTTAACTGAACCAATCAAGAGTCACATTTCTGACTTTTAAAGTCAAAGGTTCATCAGCAAGTTTATGAGTTATATTTTAAAAACAGCTACACTGATTTGGATTTCTGATAAAACCAGCAGAGAAAATGGAGGCTGTCAAAGTTTTCCCCCTTACAGAAAGCACTGCAGAGCCAGTGTCAGTGTTAATGATTCAGCAAAATGAAAACTGACACACAGGGAAAATTAAATCTTTATAAACAGGGTTTTAGTTTTCAGACTGAAGCCAATGTCATTGTTTTACCTTCCTAGGGTAACTTTGCTCTCTCCAAAACCTTTATATCCCCCCATCATCAAGCTTAATATTAGCTTTTTCTTGAGTTCTTTAGCTTGCCAACTTCTCTAACCAGCAGGTACTGGCTACTTCAGTTTCATCTGTGAAGCCCTAAAGCTGTTGCTCACATTTAATCTGCAGTAGCTACAAAAAAAAATAAAAAATGAGGTCAATTAGCGAGAGTTAGCGACAGAGAGCGTTTACAAAGAGTTAAAGTGACTCCAAAGTCTCTGTGCAGCTGAAGGGAACAGCTGTGTCGGGCGATAACCATCTGTCATGACGGGTGACCCTTTCCTATCAAACGTAATGACCGGGTCTATTGTTTGTGCAGAAAAGAAAAGAGAGCAGTGCATTTTTAAATTCTTGCTGTTTCAATGCAAAGCGGTTCAGTTTTGGCCCATTCATCCCTTGCTGATAAGAAGCACGTTTAGAGCGCCGTTCAGAAGGCCGTGATCAGTGGTATTAACCTCTACAACGGCACAAATTATCCCCCTACAATCACGGGTTAGGCTCCTGCTAATTAGACATTTTTTAAGTGAGGCTTTTACCCTTCTGACATTCAAAGGTTGCATGAAAAGCTGCATCGCAATCTTCTAAATATCTTAATAGAAATGTAAAATTACAGCAAACCAAAAACGATAAAATGCTAAAGTCTCCGAAGAACATCATGCTCATTTAAGGACAGTTTATTCACAACGGCACCTGAAGCATCCTGACACAGCAGGGTTGCTGCGTCTTCTCCTCCAAGGGCCGTGTAAACAAAAGCCGGGTTTGTTTGTGCTATTTGCCAAGGTTTAGTCAGAAACTCTCAGTATGCAGGTGAAACGGATCCTCCAGGCATAAAAGCCTGTCAGAGGCTGAGAGTTCATAAACCCAAATGGCTATAAAATTTTAAAAGAACCCGTCCGCTCAAATTGTCCTTTTTTCCCCCTCCTTCAATCTCGGTAGCTGCAGACAGCTGGGGGTTCCTCAAACCACAAACAGGACATGTTGACAAGCTGGAAGAGGACGTTTTAAATATCTGCTCTAAAGGCAAATAACCGTTTGGTAACAAAAGCAAAGATTCGAATCTTGATACGGAGAATAACATCTACCGCAGTGCGCGCTGTGGATGTGTGGGCGGCCTGTCAAATTAATGTCTGCCGCTGCAGCTGCTGTTTACAACCATCCAAAACAACAAGACATTACCTTCAGCTACAGAAAGAATATTTAAATGATTTATTTTTCCTCCCGACTGCTTTGAGATTAAGATGCTTAGGTCAGATGTTGATTTGTAAGTTTTAGATGTAGTTTAAAATGAAAAAAGTAGGAGGTTTTAAAGTGCAGCAGTTCAATGAGATTTTCTTTAAGTGTAATAATCTGAAATTCAAAAAACAATTATTCAAATCTATATTTAATACAGCCATTTATTGTTAAAAGGATGCATGCATAATTGTTTCATAATTTAATTATTTCAGTCGTGAGCTGCAGAACAATTGTCTCCAACAGATTTATGATGCAAAGGCAATGGGCGGGGCCAAAGCTACTCCAGTCAACATGGCAAAGGAACCTCAGATTTTAATCAATTATACATTTTAAAAAAGAGAGTGATGGCCTTCAGATTGTTTGGAAATGTCTTTGTAACCTTTCACAGTTTTATGGGAGGCAACCATTGCTTCTGATAGCTTGTTGTTGTTGTCATGCTCCTGACCAAATTTATATAAGTTCTCACAATTGCTGTGGACTAATTTATCAAGGCATATTCTTTCCTTTGGTAGCCAAAGAGTATACTTAGTTTTTCCCACAGCTGTCTTTGGCCGAAACAAAGTAAAAATAATCATTTTCGTCATTATATTCCTTTTGAAATGGCTTAATAGGAACTCTGGATGTTTTAGGCAGATGGACAGGGAAAATCTGCTGCAAACAACTCAGAAATTTGAATTATGCAACAAAACTTTCCAATGTCACCTCTTGAAAATGTTACAGCGCTCTCTTTTTATTGGCAGCACTTTCAAAAATGATTAGACGAGTACTCTTCCCTCACCTGCCACTGAAGGACACAAAAAGATGAATGTTTTCCAGCAGCTCTGCTACCTTTTCAGTCTTGTTTTCTTGCATTGCCCTCTCCTGGTTTTATGTGATTTATCTCAGTGTGTTGTGAAGGTTTTCACCTCAGTGTGTAAAGTATTTTTCCATTGTTCCAGATGCGGAGCAGCTGATTGGGCGTCGTAATCCAGTGCGAGTCGGCGTTCTTGGAATTCCTAAAGATGGTGTCGGGCAGCCAGATCAGGCCGACCATATTGCTGGTTGAACAAGAAACGGAGACACAGAGAGAGAGAGAACAAGGTGAGACTTCACTGCAGCAGACTTCCTCCAGACTTCTGCGAAATGCATGAGTCTGTCTTCTGAATAGGAGGATAATAAAATACCCGGGCGACTTGGGAAAACAAAGCACATCAATCAATTTGTTCCATTAATTACAGGTCGGTACGAGACAGAAAGAGAGAGGAGAATACTGTTCTCAAATGAGATATTGTCTAAGAAAAGGTGCTGAAACAGAAGGACAAACTGCTACAAAGTTGGTTTTAAAAAAGCTTCTTATTACAAATAAAGCATACTCGTAGCAAATGCACTGTACCTATTGAGGGTCAGAATCCGCATGCTGCTGCTGTTATACCGCAGACGGGTGTCCACCCAAGTCTGGGCAAAGATGATATCGATCTGGTACTCCTGGGGAGAGAAAAGAAGAGTCGATATAGTGATCGGACACGGCTTTTTAGTGAGATACACAGGCGGAAAGATTTCCAGGAGCAGGTCTGTGAGCTGAACGCTGTGTTGGAGAAGTTGAGCGCAAAATGTCCACATCAAAGAAAACCCTACAGCAGCGCAGCCCTCACTGCAAGACCATATTATGCTTTTGATATGGAAATTTAATTACAGCATTTCCCAAACTATTTACTTCAGCATATTTTCTTTCACCTCGGCGATGACCCCTGGTTTAATTGTGCAAGGTTTTACCGTGAGAACATTGAATCAGAACTTTCTCATTTAGCTGATATTCAGTAATTACACTTCTATTTACCTAAAAGGATTTTTTTCTCTTTTTTTTTATTTTTGGTGGTTGCTTGTTCCTTCACATAAGCTGTAATTAAGACCCTGGAAAGTGTTGTTCTGAATGCTCGGTTTTACAAAGTGCTTCACATCCAGCTTGATCTTTCTTTGGTGATTGCCGGGTTTGAAACTTGGCGAACAACAGAGTTCTTAATTTAAAGAATAACATTTAAAAAAAAATCAAATGTGCACTTTGTAAATTCATTAGTGAAGAAAAATGTGTCATGTTAAACAAATCTTTGTGGACTTTTTGTGCTGTCTGACATTGTGGTTTTACATTTAGACTTAGGATAAAAAACTAGAGACTACAATGTGGGTTTAGAGAGTCCAGATTTGGAACAAGACTCGATCTGGACTTGGTATAGATGACCTGACCTAGACCCTTATTTAGAATGGCAGACATAGGCTGGACTTGAAGCAAAAAGACTCAAATCTAGACTTAAACTTGAAGCACGAAGATGTAAGACTCTACTTTGTCTTGGAATAAAAGATTAGAGACTTGACATGGGAAGAAACATTTTATTTAGAAAAGTGAATTGAGAGGAAATCTATGCATTAGTCAAAATAGATTAATAATATGAACTAAGAATGGTACACGTGCTTAATTAGACCATGAATAATTTGGTTCATATTGAGATCTAAATGCTTCTTTAACTGAATCAAGTTGCACCAAAGATTGTCGTTAACATGTGACTCAGTTTGGAGTTTTTTACTTTGACAGGAGCTGTTCATGTATCAGGCAAAATGGGGCTGATGGTGTTGTTGCAGCAGCACTATGTTAACATTTTTATGTCACATTGTGTTTCTGATATCAAGCTTGGGTATTCAATGATTAATTAAGGGCTCTACATAGCCTACAAGTAGCTTACAGGCAGTGTATTAATAACTGAAACCCTCCCATGGTATAAACTGTACCACTGCTTATGCGTGTATCATTTCATAACTCCTTCAAATGATCTGCCTGTTGGCTCCTTATTTTCTGCCGGGTAGAGTTGTCATTGTTGCTTAATGTCTTTATATCATTTTGAGGGGCAACAAACAAACAAACAAAGGCTTTTTTTTTTTTATCTATAAAAGAAATGCATAGAGGAACTGGAGTAACACAATAGATATTAGATTTAAAGTTTGGGCCTCAGCTGTTAATGAGCTCCGGGTCTCTATGATGGTCAGGGCCTCAGTTGGAGCGCCTTCAAGGGATATACTCAGGACGCACACGTCAGGCTGTGAGAAGTCTTTCCCAAGCCTTTGCTGATATGAACTGTCATTTCAGGGGCCATTATGATTTAATGATACAGAGTCTTGACCATCCTTGCTGGTGAGGGGCTGATAACAAGAAAGTTTGCAATTATAGGAGGATTTTCTCTTCAGGACAGTTTTGTCTTTTCCAAAAGCCAAAGAAAGTCTACAAAAGTTCAAACGATGCAGGAACTTTTTACTGTTTTTCAGCAAAGCATTCCTCATTTTCTGCCTTTTCTTACATTTATTATAAAGACAGACCTTATTAGTGTTCATTGACGGGAAAATACCATGCTGATGATGACACCTCTATAATTTACTGACTATACAAACAGAAGAGCAGCAACTGCTTCGCCTTGAAGATGAACACATGGGCCTCTTGCCTTCAGCTGGGTCTGTTTGGAAAATACACGACTAGGCACTGAAGATGGTCCATTATTTATGGACATTACACACAACGATGAAGCGCAGTGTTGACAGATATCTGATTAAATTTAACTGCACCAGCTGTATTGCTCCCCTTGGGATCCGTGTCAGAAAAGTGAGACTGTGACTTAGGGTCAAACAAACGAATGAACCTCTGACCTGTTCATGAGCTCATACAGCCCTGCAAAGGTAGTAATACCTGTTCAACTTTACTGGCTTTTGTTTCATTTAAATTAAAAATAAAAAAAACTTGAATCTAGTTAGTAAGGTGACTTTTGAATGGGATACAGTGTTTTTGTTTTGGAGTAAAGAGGACTGAATAGCATTTTCCCTTCACTGTGGAACAACTGTGTTGTTCTAACACATATAAAAACAATAAAAAGCATTGAAATCTTTTGCTGTAATATAACAAAATGAAATAAAAAATTCAAGCAGCATCAAAACTTTTGCACAAAGTTGTGTAGCGGATGTGTTTGGCATTATTTACTGCTTAAATATTTCATAACACACCAAATTATTTCCTGTGTCCCTTAATGGGACACAGGAAACTCATTAGTACTTTCAGTGCTAGGAAACCCTCACATGAACAAAAATACATTAATCTCCATGTAAGCAGTAAGATAAATTCATGTCTTTAAAACATTAATAAGATCCCAGGTTCAAACTTACATGATATTGAAGCATAGATTTGACATTGAACTCAAGGAAAACACATTTTAAGATCTTTGAACTGATGTCTGAGTGGAAAACAACAACAGATTTGTCTTGAAAGAAAAGCAGGTCAACACGACGAGGCGAAATCCATTATTAAAGAGAAAGGATGCATACAAGGCACGTCTGACTTCATTAGCCACACTCTACCTGCGTCACAACAAATCACTTTGTCCTCATCATTTTCACATCAGGTTGCTCAATCCACACTTGACACACATTTATCTTTCACCCAGATTCAAGCATCGATCACCGTAATGCCAGGCGTAGCATTGTTAGGATGTATATTTGTAAAGATTCAAATCCTGAGCCTTAAACTGTCAAAGCAGGTATTTTAAAAAATCAGCTAGATTGGCTGAGGCAGGATTCTCATGATTACCAATTTTCTAAGTAATTACAATGATTCATCCATTGTTGAGCACTTGTTGTTTCAGTACCTGAGGGAAGTTTGTTGGAATAAAGATGCTAAATTACTTGAACAGAGCACTTGGTATTACTTAAACTTCAGGAGATGTGATTATTTTGAAGGGTTTTTTTTTTAAATTGCCTATTATTTTTGGGTCTGATTGCTCTCATAAAGAATATTGTTGTTTTATAGCTGAAAATGTGACTGTTGAGATCCCAAATGGCGTCTCTCTGTTTGGGTTTTTCAGTGTTTTAAGACACGATTAGAGAAAAACTCCAGATCCCCCCAAATCCTGAACAGAACTGAAATGAAAATATGTATCATTCTAGTTTTCCACCATAAAGATTTCTTTTTAATGTAAGCCAAATGTTTTCCCATTTTGTCTATTTTTAGGGACATAATACTGCCCTGATAGAGATTTGATATTGCATTATAGATCATGACTCACAAATTGAGTTTTATATAGTTTTGTACATTTTCTTCAGATGCCTCCTTTTAGAGGCTTTATTGAAAATAATGGCCTGCGGCTTAGATGTGGAACAGCTAAATATTCCTAGCTACACCTGATTAGTCCTTGTTTTTGTATTCATGTGCTTTTGCAGGAGTCAAGACAGTTGACATCAGAACTGTCTATGATAAAAAGCTTTATTGTAACTATTTCTATACCTTCCTTTCACACAGAACCTGGTGCAAACATTAAATTGTTTCCTCATAAGATCACGTTTGATATCCAGATCGTTCCTTTACCACCAGCGTTCTGCAATGAAGTGAAACAAACCAGGAACAAAAGCACCATTAAACACAAGGAAGTGCAGCGAACGCATCCCCCGCCTCTTTAAGCCCACTCACCAGCTCTGCTTTGTGAGTACCTCCAAGTGTAATACTGGTGTAACAACTTCAGTACCATATTTTACCTCTATTTCATATGTACAGTGCTTTGACAATGCGTACCTGTTTTCTCACGTTACAAAACAGGATTATTCTATTCTGTTGTATTCTTGGGCCTTAGATTTTGTGACTCCTAATATAAATATTACAACAACTTCAGAATGGCTAAGGAACTCAGCATAGTTGACTTCTTCTGGAGGTGATTTCATCCACGGGATTTTATTTAGGAGCATCAGATTAAAGGGGGTTGAATACAAGTTCATACCACACATTTTTTAATGAAAAGATTCAGTGTAATTGTCCTTCCATTTTGCAGTTATGCACAGTTTGTGTTTCGGTGGTTGTTACACACAAAAATACACCTCTAGAAAATTTAAGAGACCAGTTAACATGATCAGTTTCTCTGATCTTACTTTTTATAGGTATATGTCTGAGTAAAATGTACATTGTTCTTCTATTCTATGAACTACTGACATGTCTCCGAAATTCCAAGCAAAAATTTAGTATTTATTTGCAGAAAATGACAAATGGTTAAAATATTGTAGGTTTGCGTTCTAGTACTGTGTGGTGTGATCTGCAATAAAAGTGCAACTTGTGGGGCTAAAGATAATTTTCTTGCTAAATGTAGTAAAAAGTGAGTTTGAGGGCTTCATATGTATCTCACTGATAATGGTCTCCTCTCTTCTGTACTGCTGATCAAGTGGAATCCAGAAAAACTGTGTTGCAGTTTCTAACATGGAGATGTGAAGAAAAGGGAATCTCAAGCTTAAGCACAGATCACTGACTAATGTGTTTCTTCAGGCAAAACCAATGCTGCACAGCTGGTATAAATATTTATGAGTGAAATATTAATACCTCTTAGTACTTGGAAAATTAGTTGCTGGTCTACATTTAAAATTTGAGGAGTAAAGAGAAACGGGAACAAATCCTCCCAGCTGTGATGAGGTGGCATCATTCTGCCCGGTATTTCGATACTCTGGTTTATTCTTGGACTCTTCTCATCGTCGCCGTGAGTAAACACGGAAAATACCCAGAAAGTACCCCTCTGCAGCCTCACAGTGATGCCCCGTGAATGGTGACAGGCAGGGATGAAGGTAAACAGCCGACCCCTCACCGCTACCGCTTACGGCTGACGATGAACTTCTGTCACATGAGTAATAAACACAAAGGAGAGCAGCACCTGCAGATACAAGAGGTGTTTTGAAGGCAGCTTTTGTCCCGATGTGGAGGTAATTTCACAAACACGCTTTTGTCTCGTTCACTGGGAAAAAACAAATAAAACGGGACGTTTGAAAAGAACAAAAGAGCCATTTGCATAGCTGGCTTGTTTGTTCAGTCCATTTGTGGGGATAGGAAGTGAAATGAAAAATTATGTCTGGCTGTTTTTTACCTCGAGTCCATCACCTGCGCTTCTTCAACTAAGATAAATGGTTTATTTATGTCTGAGCTGTTTATAGTGGTGGCAACGGAGAGGATCCAGATTTTGGGGGAGTGGTAGCAGTTATGCTAATTTATATGCTAACAGGTGGCCACAGCAGTGGGAGAAATTTTTATTAAATCACTTTATGGATGAATAAGTAATCGTTTTCTACTACTGAGCTGCTAATGGAGGCAGCACGTCAAAGTTATTCTTGTTATAGACTTTAGTTCATAATTTCATTGGGTGTGACGTTGCTGTTTGTTCCCTCTCATTTTGGATGCTGTGTAGCTAGAAAGATTTTTGCCCTTATTTTTTTGCTTGTGGACATTTATGATGTGTAACTCTGGGAACTAGTTTTTTTGACAACAGGGAGCAGCTGATTAGCATCTCAAAAGCTCAAATTGAGATGATATAATGTCATAGCTGTCATAAACAGTCTTTAGTCAGAAGCCTCTTCAAATTTGTTGCAAGACTGACTGCTACCTCCCATAATCCCTTTTGGAGTCCCTGATTCAAAACCC
Source organism: Brachyrhaphis terrabensis (assembly GCA_903067065.1). Lineage (NCBI taxonomy): Eukaryota > Metazoa > Chordata > Actinopteri > Cyprinodontiformes > Poeciliidae > Brachyrhaphis > Brachyrhaphis terrabensis. Next base: position 66,684 of record CAEGAG010260707.1, on the reverse strand, counting down.
ACATTTGTAATAATGTAACCTATAAAACAAGCTTGTATTAATAAATCTAAAATTATTCTTTTTAGTTTGCAACGTAGGAGTTTTCTGGAGTTTTTTTTTATTGTAAATATCTATTTGCTTTGTTTTGAAAGTTCCTAAAAATCCCATCATGAAACTTTGTGCAGATATTTAGCAGTAGCAGAGTCAGTGGAACCAAAAGCTAAAACAAACAAAAGCATCAGTTTATTACCAGTAATTTACTGGAAATAACTTCAGTGCATTGTTTATAAGATCTGCTAGTGGAGTTCAGAGGTTTAGCTGTTTTTAAGTTGCTGAACTTTCTAATTGACCCTCTTGTTAACAGCTAGCAAACTAACATTGCTCCAAAACACTGAATCCAGCAAGTGAGATATTCACGGCTCAGAATTTCTCAATGCAGCCCGTATAAAAGAAATAAAAATGAGTGTTTAGATGTTGTTTCCAACTAGCATAATGAACATTAATGTCTTTTATAAACTCCTTCAGAACAGATTGTTACGGCGAAGCAGCATCTGCCATCGCTGAAGGCTGACTACCTGACAGCACAATGCATCCAATGGCCTGAGGATCTGGCCAACTCATCCAGCATCAATCATTATTTTCTGCTATTATGTCCCATCTCTTAGATGTTCACAAGTGCTGAGCTCAGGCCTTTAAACTAATCAGCTGCTGGAAAACATTGCCTTGCAAAATACTTAGACTTTGGGAGAAAGATAAGCGGTGTCTCTGATGATCAGTTGTGGTTAAGAGTTTTGACCTTTTCATAATTTATACGATTTACTATTGTCATACAAAATGTACTAATTAAAATACCACTCCTGTTTAAGCTTAGTTAGCCTTGTAGACTGCTAATTAGATTGAACAAGCCAGGTTAGTGTATTTGTGAGATGGATTTCAAAATGTTTCAGAATGTAATATTCTTATTAAAATATTTTTTTTTGTTAAAATAGCAGAAGTTCTAAAATGTTTTCTGATTTCTGACCTTTAATTGCAGAAAGGTAAGCATTATATTTCAGCTTGTAAAAGATTCAGGTCTTGGGAAATTATTTAAATTTGCACTTTGGATGTAGAAAAACAAAAAAACAAAGCTGTGCTACTAGATGTTTTAGGAGAGGTTTAAACTGTGTAATTCATCTAAAAGAGTCAGCAAGTCTTTTAAACTGAGGCCTGTAGAGTTTGAGATCAAGTTCAAACTTAATCTCAAACTCTAGTTTCCCTGAGCGTTGCACGATCTGATCTTGAAGTCAGTTTGTAAGAGAACATTAGCACCTAGCTTAAAGGTTTTCCTCCATCATTTTCAGTATGTATTGTCATTATAACCCTTCCCAGGTTGATGGACAGCAGCATTTGTTTATCCAAGGTCATTGTTGTCGTTTCTCCTTCCCAACATTGTGCCAACACCCACCTGTTTCCTAAAGAAAACTGCAAAAACTTTGGGTTTAATAGATGCACTGAGACTAATGATAATCTGTGAATAAAAGATTTGATTAAAAGCACCAAGCTGCCAATTTCTCTTACATTTTTCATATTCTTTTCCATTTAGATGCCTGCGTATTTGTCTCATGAAAAAGTGTGGAGAGTATGTTACGCTATTCTGTACAGAATACATTTAAATAATTTGTAGAAATTCTAAAGAATGCAACATGTTCAGGATTTTCATTCATAAATGAATCAGAAAGTAGGATGAATTATTCAAACATTATTTGTCAACAATACCTCTAACGTCACTATTAATTTTTGAGCACAAGAATCTACCCATCTCCAGTTTTCTTCACAAAATGTACCTTTACTGCAAAAACAAACAACCAAATTGCTTCTCTCTGTGATTTTGCTCATGGACGTATACTACAAGCATAGACACCTGGTCTAAACAACCTCTAAGCTAAACACAAGCAACCCAGAAACAACTAAGAAACAGCTCTTGAATATAAAACTCAAAAATGATTTAGATTTAATTCATCATTTCTAATAATTAAAACCACTGGTTTTGCTAATTGAAACAGAGAGTGCAGTTCTAAAGCGTGGGAGCTGTAACCTCCTATACCTGATCACTTCTATGTATGTAATTGGATTTTTTTAAATTATGATTGGGGTCGAGGATATTTCCACTTCCTGATTTCTTTTCTCATTCCACTAATTGGGAATTGCTTAGACGACCACGTTTGTCTTAAATAAGGTTAACAGCGGCTATATTATAGCTAAATAGTAATGGAATCACAAATGCATATCTCTGCATTTGAGCCACTGTGTTGATGCTTTAAGCCCCTTTTCAATCTACCTAAAGATTTTTCTTCCCCCAAGGCTTCAGAAATGGTCCTTTAATCAGTGAAAGCTTAATTCAACTCGTTCGCTGGTAAAGAATCTTGCTTTAAATGCTAATTTTCTGTATAAATTGATTTTTAAGGAAAGGGGAGTGGAAAACAAGAGTGAAAAATAGAGGAATTGTAAAAGAAGCAGCGGCTGATGAAACTGAATAAGGTGTTGAAACATAATGAAGGATTTTATTGTGAATTATTTAAAGATTCAGGTGTAAAGAAGCAAAGGAAAGAAACTACAAACATGATTTAGTGAAGCTGAAATAATTCCTCTGTCAGCAAATCGATACATGCTGACTCTCATAATCGCCAGTCATTTTTTAATACCTCAGCACCGTCACAGCTAATCGAGACATGATATGGATCTGTACACTTTTAAGCTGCAACAACGACATGCTGTAAACTGTGATATAATGAACTCCAAGTCCAAGTAATTAGTTTTTGAAAAGCTGTTTTTTCCTGCGGATCCTGAAAGTACCCGGCTCTACAGCTGGATGTCGAGATAAAAACCAGAGTTCCAAAGTCTTGACATGACTCAAAAATGCAACAAACGCAACTGCTTACACTTCACAAACACATTAAGCATGAATATGCAAAGCATGTCTGTCAGAGTCTGGGCGGTTCTTATTTTAGACATGCCTCTCAGTTCATATTGCCATCGTCATAAAATGTTTACTTAGCACTACACGCTTGCCTCCCTGCTTTAAAGTTTAAGGTTTTTCAAATATTGTGCCAATGAACAATAGTTTTCAGCTCATGCTGCAATATGCAGGTGCTTTGTCTGCGCCAGTGAAGATTTAATCACACTAAGATGCTTAAAGAGTAAGTTTTTTTTTATTTTTTTTTTAGAAATTGATAAATTTATTTGACTATTGATATGGTCAGTTGAATTGTCATCTTAATGGTTATTGGGTAAGAAAAAAGGAAAAATTTAAAATAAGAGGTTGTAAGATGTAAAAATAAGCTTGGTCAGCCATTTAAAAAAATACCCCTTTCATCACAATATTGAGGCACATGAAGCTCATTAACCATTTAAGATTGTAAATCTGTTCATTTAACTGATTATTTAAAGTGGATTTTAAGAATTATTTAATTTTTTCCTACTAAATAACTGCTGCAATTAAAGAGTGGAGCCTGTAATTGTGGAGAGATTTATAAATCTGGATTTAGATTTATAACCAGAAACTCCTTTCATGTATTTTGTCTTTGGAGCATTTTTAGTGAACATTGGAGCTGACTGAAGTTAATGGAATTAAAAAAGCATCGCACCAATTGCAAAAAGTTGTGAGAAAAGCAAGTTCAAAGCGTACTCTACCTGAAGTACGAGTCACTTCTTTGAAAAGGTCACCAATAACAAGTTTGTGAGGCTAATTTGAATATAAATGTAAAATATGGAAGTTTTTCGTCCAGTTTAAAATCTTGTTGAGCACACTTTTTCCTGACACCACTTAATGTCCGTCTTGTTAGGAAAAAAAAAGAAAACCTAAGACCTGACCTTCTCTGCTGCAATTAGATAACCTTTTCTCATGAATTTTCAGCCTCAGTTTCCTTGTTCCAAAATGAAAAGCATCACTGAAGGTCAAAAATGGAACAGAAAAAAAGAAAGGAAAAAAAACTATCGCAAAGGGAAAATTTCACATATACACCCACGTACTGAGACTACATTAAAGAGCACTTTAAAGTGACGTGTGACATCTGGGAAATTCTCCGTTGTACACGACGACAAAGACTCTTCTGCTCGAGCTGCTTTCTCTGATTCATGAGGCGTCGCTGTGCTCCTGCTGTTAACTCGCACACTGTTGCAGCTCATCAAATCTGAGTGAAAACACCATTCGTATTATTATTTTTTTTTGTTTCGCTTCCCAATTTTGCCTAAATAACAAGTTAGCTTCATAAACACTGAAGAGAATCAAGTGGCCCTTAAGAAACATCCAAGTGGCTTATATAATAGTCCTTGTGGGTGTAAAGTATCATCTGATAAATAAAGGGACCTTGTACCGGTCTTGAAAACTCATTACTGTCGACAATTGATTGACTCTCTTCACTGATGTTAAAATTCAGCATCAGGAATATTGATGCAGTCTCACTAAGAAAGTCCACTGAGATGGCTGTGCTGATTTTTGATAGTCATTTTTCTGTCATGGACACTTTTTATCCAGTAAATGTGCTCTTCAAAATTGTTGAGTTCGGTTACTTATTGCTTGGACTTAAATTGGAGTGCAGAAAATTTGAGAGTTAGCCTCAAGTGTCGGAGCCCTCTGGGAGACCTTTTAGCTGTTTGAGTGTCACAGTAGTTTCCTCAGACCCATTTATTTTTTTATAATCGGTCCGTGTCACCTGTCACTCACTGTTCTGACAGACGCCAAACAACCAGAGTTGACTCTCACGGCCAACACACCTGTTCCCCTTTGATGAGATGACATAATATAGTGACAGAAATTTCTTAGAGAGTAGGAAGTTGGTGATGGGGATAAACGGAGAAGCTGTTTGAGGAACTGTGTGTAGACCGTTAAATGTGGAGAAAGAAGAATCTTTGGAAGTATTACGATACGAGCCTTTACATTTAAACTTCATTTTTACTGTCAGATATAAAAGTCTGGATTTTATAGTCAGGTTCTTTATGCGTTTAGGAACTTGACCAATGAAGGCAAGTTCCTTCATAGAGAGTAATTTTATAGGTTTAATAAATTGTACAGTGAACAAACTTCCATAAAACAGACGAAACACTGACTTCCTTTAAATCAAGTTGAGCCCTCCCACACCTCTGTTTAGAGTGCGATACAAATAACCTTGATTTGACCTCTTGCATCATTTTATATCACAGTAAACTCATATCTATGGATGTTTTGATTAGTTTCTTCAGTTTTTACGAGTCTACTTCAAAAGTGAAGAAAAAGAAATGACACCAGAATAAAAATGTTATACTACAAACTTCCATAATGCTTGAATGAAGGTCCGGAATTTTTTTTTATATTTCTTGAACTCATGTTTCAGAAATCCACAACTAGCATCCAGAGCTAGCAATCAAACAGCTCTGTGTCCTAAATGTCCTGCCTCGCTAGTAGCACACACCCACAACTGCAGAGCCGTCTGAGTTTTTCTGAAGACAGGACTCAAAGATATGCTGGCAGAGAAAAGATGAGAATACCATCCCTCATCGCTGTGCTGCTGCTGCTGTGGACCTCTCTATCAGACAGTTGCACAAACTGTAGACTGTCAGAAAGTCAATAACCCAGGCAGCTGGTGAGATACCACTATGGCTGCTAATCTAGTCTAAAAATCAAATCTACAGCTCAGTCTGTCTGTAGACTGTAGCATTAAGCACTAATAAGCTAACATTAGAGCAAGACGAGTCGTGGCTTGTAGTTGTACCGAACCCCCGACTCCGTTCTCCCTGGGGTCTGATCGATATGGCAACAGAAAGTTTACCCAATAAAAGTAGCAGAGAGACCATGATTTTCACAAGCTGAATTCCTGCAAAATGTTATCAATAATGTTGCTGCAGTGATGAATATAATGCTCTGTAGGCTACATTTGGTCCAATTTCAGAGAAAGAGCTGCTTTTAGAACAACTCTTAGCATTTATTTTGCTTTTTGAGGCTTATGAAGATTAAATCCCTACATTTGCCAGATTTTTTTTTAAGTCTTACTCTTTTGTTGTACACAGTTTATCAGTAATATAAAAATCAGAACAAAAAGTAGCAGGTATTTGATCAATTGTAAGTGAAGCAAATGATTGAAAAATGCATGAAAGCTGCCTTATGTAACTTTCATAAAATATACTTTTTTACAAATCTGTTGAAACTGCCACTTTCTCATGATAGTATAGTACGAGACAGATTATCTGTAAAAAAATATATAAATAAATGAGAGCTGAAGCTACAGTAGTTGTTTCTCTGTCACTGGCACACTTAGTAGCGTCTTTAGAAGATTGATTGACAGCGCAAAGACGCTCCTCCTGGTTCTGATTGGTTGTTTTTGACGGCAGTAGTTTAAAAGTTTGAATCCAAACTTGTTGACCAATACTAAACAAAGTCTTGTAACTTTTTAAGCACTGGACAACCAGTTTCTACAGCAACACTTTCCATTATCTTTAAGCCATGCTGATCCAAATGACAAAGAGTCTTGAGATATTTTACTTTACGTGGAATCTATATGAGTTTCACTTTTTGAAATGAGTGACATCTGTATAATATTTGGCTTCTGGAGCCTGAGTTTGATCTGTTATTGTGCTGTGATTATTTCAATATTTCACGTGCTGAATAGATGCAAGAATATCATTGTTTTTTTTTCTGAACGATACATGCAGTTTCCAGAAACCAACTCAAAAAGCTTAATTACCATGTGAAGAACTTTTACTTTAACTGCTTTGAGAGAAATGAAGGTAAGTAGCAGCCAGGTGCTGCTAATCAAACCCACTTGATTAACTGGTAATCAGCAAATTTAAGCACCTCTATAAAAAGACGAAGTTTTGCTATTTTTATTCTGTGACGTAAATCAGACTAAGGCAGATTTGAGATCAGGTATTTTCATTTTCCAGCAAAGTCGCTACATCTATATTTATACCTTAGTGTATTTTTAACAGCGAGTTTGTTTCATGTACATTTCCTCTGAAAAGGTAAAACCTTTGATAAATTGTTAAACCTTGTGACTCACAGCAATACAGACTATATCATTACAGTGACAGTTATGCAGATTATTATACCAGCAAGTTGGCTCAAATAAGTGAAGAAAACATCAACAGTGCATAAAAATGAGCAGAGATGTATGAACAGAGATGGAGTAAAACACAATGTTCCTTTCTAGCTCCAAGACTCTCCTCAGAAGAGGGTTGGAGTCTTTGATGTGTGTTCCCTGCACGTGTGTGTTTATCAAAGGCAGATGGATGGCTACATTCAAATGCGAGTCTAAGTGAACCTGTGTGTGTGTCCCTGCCGCAAAAATAGCTCTTTCAGTGTTTTCCGAGGGTCAGGAAGTCCTTCAATCTCCACGGACTTAATTATTCAGTAAGTTTTACTGCGGCTGGAGGATTCGCCGTTTCTTCCATTCAGGAGGGGGAAAAAAAAAAAAAAAGGTTTCATGGGAAACCAAAGGTTCAACGGATGAATCGAACAAAAATAAGAATCCGCGAGTCAAGCATCCAGCTTTCATTCACAGCCAAACTCAATAATTCAAAAGGGACATTCAAGTTGGTCGACTGATTTAGTGTTTGCCTGCGCTGAGCGAGCTTTCATGCAAAAACACACCTGTTTTATCAGCCTCGGTCGTGTAAGTATAGCCGCAGGATATAAAGCATCAAATCAGATCTGACTGAAATGGAAGGAGCTCAATCTGTCTGCTAAAATTAGATCCAGGTAATGTCTCCTCGTGGAACAGAAACATAAGATAAACATCGACTTTGTTCTTGAAATCTGAAATGAAGATCAGTAATTCAGATTACCAGTTCTTAATTGCCACAGTAAATTGAAATTTAACAAAGGCTCTTAAGATGGTGACTAAGGTTTATATTCTTCCAATCCCAGTGATGAATCTTTTGATAATTGGCTAACAATGCATAAACGCTTACAAAAATATATTAATATTATTATGCATGAGGCATTTGCTTTTTCCAGTTTCAGGGTTTTCTAAGAAGCAAAGGATATAATGATCTAATCTTAACCAGCTTCTGACATAGGATAGAATAATCTGGAACACTGAAAAACTATCATGAGAGAAAAATCTTATCAAAACGGTAAATTTCTACATTAATTTTCAATTATAAAACCAGCTCTCCAATAGTTTCTAAAAGAATACGTCCAAATTTGGGGTGTTTGCCCATTTTGGTCCAAGTTATTTATGCCTGTAGATACCAAAGTCCTGTGCTACCAATGTGTGAGAGCATTGGTGAAAAGTTTTTTTTAAATTATGTGCTCTATTTGGTTTTCACCATTTCATGTTTAAAGCCTCACATCAGACGGAAGAGCAAGAATATTCTTAGATCTAAGATGTCGTTTGAAACATTAGCTGCTTTGACAACTCTTGGCAGCAACAAATGCCATCAGTGTTTATTGTAAATGAAGTTTTGATTTATGTTTTTTGCAGAATTGTTTTAATTCAACCACACTGCAGAGTTTTTAACTGTAGCATCAGCATCAACATCCAGACTTTGACTAGATCTAGTTTACCTCGGGTTGAATTTAACAAAACTATAACAATCAAAATAGTTCTGTCTAATCCTAATTTCATTTACTAATTATTTTCCTACATAATGAGTTAATTAGTGGAAATAGTTATTTATTATGAATAAAGTATAAAATAAGCCAAAGAAACAAATCTAATAGTTTCTTCTGTTCTGAACTCACTCTATAAAATAATTACACAGCCGATTGCTTCCTCATTTCTTCGTTACGATCTTCAAACCGAATTAAAAAAATAAAAAAGCAAAATAAAAATATGAATTGTCGGCACCTGATGACAACATGCTATAAACATGGCTGTGCTGCAATATTATGACCTGCTTTCTGCTGTGGGTCAGTAATAACATCTTGGATATGCTCAGGCTGATGAACAGAGGGTTTCTGTGCCAGAATGACAGAGCTGTGCTGGACTGATGATGTGCCAGTGGCACTAATAATCTGTCCTCTCCATCTGAGTCACTGTCCCTCGTCTTTATCGTTTTTTGTTTTTTTCTTTTAATCATGGCGCGATAAATGTGTTCGTCGTCGATAAAGTCGAGGACTGGAACGTCGGCTAATTTCACCGGCTCATCTCGGGGAAGGGCGACCTTGATCTCGGACCCGAACGGCGAGGATTTGTGACAACAAGGAAAAGAAAGATGAGCTCAGAAACCTCCACTAGGAGCACAAAATGGAAGAAGGATAAAAGAAGAGGGATCTCGATGAGCAGATGTGATCTGAGCTGAGAGGATAACAAAAAAAATACAGTCTAGAATCACTCACACACGACTTGTGCTTGAGACTCAAACAGTGAAGCATGAAGGAATGACATAAAGCTCATACTCCAACAACTTCATCTTCATGTGCAGAGTAGTGCTTTTTGTTGAGTCCAAACAGACAAACACACACATATCCATGGCTTTTAAATGTGACATCTGTCAAATAATGACAGATTTTCAGAAATTATTTATGTCAAAATGTATCTGCATCTATGCACACAGCTCTCTGAACTGGACAAATCAGTCTTCATAACCTGAAAGTAATTTAAACAGACCAAAACTAAAAGCAGTTCTAAATTGACCCGTTTCATTTCCACATCGTTGCTGCAATATTGTGAAATCTGTTAGCAACTCAGACTTTCCTGAAAAAAAGAAAACATCAAAGTTGAAGTGAGTGTTGCAATTAATTTAAATATTTCTCTTCTGTGGTTGTGTAGTGAATGAACACATGGAGTTCAGTGTGTGATCCCAATCCACTTCTCTAGTTCCTAGATACCAGCGTTTACGGTTCTCACAAATATAGGGCCTAAAATCTACATCGGTTCCAATATTGAAAAACAATTCTAGTTTAGAAACCATATTATCTGGCATGATCTACTCAAAGTGAAGACCTAAATCTAGTTGAGAATCTGTGTCAAGACTTATATATTCGCTCCAATCCAAGCTTGAGTTATTTAATTTTTTTCTCTTTGCAAACTGTTGACTCCAGTCATTTTCTAGCTTTATGCTGCACTGGTCAATCGGTTCATACGGGTTATAAAGCCAACAGGTTTTACCTGCATTTCATGCGTCCAGCCACTGCAATGTTAGCTCTAATGTTCCCTAACAACCATCGCCTTTAATTGCAATCCATTTCACCTCTGAGAAGATGGGTCGTTGCACAGCTTTACATCATTAAATCCTTCATTTGCTGCTGGAGAAGAGCACTGAATAAAGATGGAGCACATGGTAAGATCATGACAAGTTTAGCCTCCAGTGGTTCAGCCTCTCGAGCAATTTCCAGCATTTCTGCTTGAGGATTGATTTCTCCTGTTTTTGTTTCTACTGAATGCACTAAAGATTAGCTGTGACCCAGCTACCTACCAGAGGAGTTCTAATAGCAGCTATCTATTTCCTCAGATTTTTTTTCTCCGACATTAAATCAGATTTTGGTGGTAAAGTGCTATGAGCTGTTTTAAAGGAATAGTTTGTCTTCAACTGGTGGCCATTAGCTATAGAGCAGGTTTACAGATTAGCAGACTTTGGAAAACTGATGTCACATCTGTGGATTTTTTCTTGAAGAGTGGGAGCAAACATTAAACAACAACTGGGTGGGTTATTTCTCCAAGAATATCATATTGTGGGGAAATTTATTTGAAAGACTACAGATTGATAATTCTAGCAAATCAGAGAAAAGTAATTATTTGAACAATATTACTAAAAACAAAGTTCCCATTTAGTTGTCTTTAATTTTATATATTCACTTTCTACACCTGATTAATGATCTGCAGATTAATTGGGAAGCAAAGGCCCTTCTCCAGGTGTCAACAGATAACAAGGGGAGTATATATTTCACAATATCATTTAGAGATAATAGAAAAGCATTTTCTCACACATTCATTCTTCAAAGAAATTAAAGATGTTTAACTAGCCCACCAGTTGATTTGGTTTCATTCATGTTTTGCTTTTGAGTCGAAGACGCTGTGCTACAACATCTTTGCGTGTTTGGAATGAAACGCAGTGAGGATCATGAGCTCTGCTCACCAATCGTACTTTGAACACAAGTGTAAAACTCCCACTTTTTGTTGGACTAAAGAGGCAGTCATCATGATTTCATTGATTGTGTAGCATCTCAGTATGACTCAACCAATCAATCGCCGTCAACAATGTGGTATGGAGGTCAGAGTGCATCTTTGTCAGTTAATTTGCTGTCTGTTATCAGGCTCTCCCAGTGCCAGCTAGAGAAACTGAGCACTTTCTCCCAGTTTTAAAGCTGCTAATGCTGGTTAATCACTCCACCATTCATCACAGTACGTCCTAAATTACCATCGGCTTCATTTGCCGTTGCATCGCCCCAGCCAGCGCCCATTACCACCGCACCAAATGAAGAAAGATAATGTGTTTTGCACAATGGTAGATGAGAAGCTTCCTGGAGTTTGGTTGTTTGCAGAGCTGTATCATTGTATCTCCTGAGAGTGTGTGCAAGTGCATGTTTGTGTGCATCAATATGGATCATGAATCTAATACACCCTTGGGGAACTGACCTGGTTTTTCATGTGGAACTCCCATTCAGACCCGAGGAGCGAGTGAACATGTAAAACGGAGATCTCGCTTCTCTTGATGTATCCGACTCGGAGCGCGGCGGAGTGTAAATGTTGAGCTTCGAAAAGCAAAGAGGGAAACCAGGCCAATCCAGTCAGAGGATACTTCTTGTTCTCTCTCTCACTGAAATACTTCCCAAACAAAACTGACACAGAGAAAACTGGAAAGGGGAAGGGAAACCAGTTGTGACGCGGCGCTAATTCCACTCCAGTTAAATCTGGAGGTGGCTGGGGATTCACGTCTCACTGATCGGCAAACACTGGCCCTGGCTCCGTGGAGCCAATCAGTGCTTACACAGGGGGAAAATAATCGGGATGTCGCAGCGGGACTCTGTTCCTTCATGGACGGGGAGCTCTGAGCTCCACAACGCAGTCATGCCCCACTGACCTACTACAGGCAGCGAGAGGCTTTAGGTTACAGCTCTCATGTTCGAATGAGGTGTAGATTGTTGGTGTCCAGTTTTGTAGAAACTAAATATGGACATTCAGAGTCTTCAAACAGAAAACTGTCTGGGTTGTGTTTAAGGTCTGCGGTAACGCTGGAGGAGTAGCAGAGATCAACCAATCCATTATTTTTATTCGTCATGTGCTCCACAATCACCTCTTTATGAAAGATTGACAGGAAGATGGTTAGAATCAAAATCAGGCTCATGTTGCCACAGACCATGTAGGGGACGTGGTCAACATGCCAAAGAAGAAGAAAATCAAACTTTTGTCTTTCTGAAACGAACAACTAGCACTTAACAAAGCGCCTCCCATGGGAAACGAGGTGTAGGCAGAATCATGCAGTGGGGATAATTTACTTCAAGGATGGGGAAACTGATCAGAAGACAATACATTAAAATAATGCTGGTTGATATGGCTTAAAAATTAAATAATTTTTTTCTATATCAGAATATAATTTATTCCCCTTGCTTTTTTTAAAAAAAAGAGAAAAAAAACTTATTAAAATCAAAGTATTTTTAAAAATTGGCATTTACAATCCCTTCTGCAATTGGGGCTAGGCTACAATTTTACTTTGTGCTGGTCTCCCCTGGTTGTCACGTCATGAGTGTAACGTGACAATAAGTGAAACAGTTCAGGCTCATAAAAAGGTTTACAAACTACAGTCAAAAAACTGGTTTCCTTGGTATCACTTCTGGAGATGTCAAACTGCTGAAGTTTAATCCTAAGACATTTAATGAACATGATTTAAAGAGGGCAGAATATTAATGTGTTGGTTATGTTTCTCCATTGGAATGCATATTCATTTTTAAACGCCCTATATGGATGTGCTTTGAACATTAAGTGGCTAAAGATGATGTGACACGCTGATTGATGTAACTTGCATTGCGCCTGTCATATGAACATTTAATGAAAGGAAAAGGTGGAAACTAAGCCCTAATTAGTTGGCTCAGAAGCTTTTGATCCTAACAGCTTCATAGTTAGAATATGTGGTGGCTTTGCTGCTCTGTGTCAGACTAAAGACTGCAGTGGGAAAAGTTTATCCATAAAATGTCATAACGACTCTTACAAAAAAGCTGAATGCTTATGAGACCTTCCAGGAATTATATTCAAACATCATAATTGCTTGTTATCGTTTAAGACTCGGGGAACCTGATCTGATTCAAAATGACCAGATTTGTGATTGATACAAGGTTGAATATATAAATGGAAATAAAAGGAGAAAAGTTCTATTATTTTTTTAACACGGCACCATTTCTTCACATCCACTAGACATGTACATGATTCACTTTTTGCTAAACACCTGATTGTTTGTTTTGAGGGATTGTTTGGTGTGGTTTCAGTAGAACCTGGTTAAATCTTTCTGATTTTTGGGTTAGTTTTATGTTTGGAGCTGTGCTCATTTGAAGTGTATTTTAGTTCTTAGAGATGGTGAGGCCTCTGCAGTCTGGTGTCAACTGATCTCAATAGTTGATTAAATACTTTAGATTTTGTAAGTTACTGAACAGTCATTTCACTAATTTAACTCTACATGTTATATATCTGTACAAAGAATATCATATAATTGTGGAATTGTTGCAATTTTCCTTCTGTTCATTTGAATACTAAACTAGGAACAGAAATCTATTGGCACATCAGTGCATACGCACACAATAGTTTTTTTCCTGTTACTTTTCTGTTTGGAAAAATTTAGTAGTTCAGTTTTTTTTTTCCAAATTAAATTAAAACCTAAAGTATTTACCAACTTATTGTTCATTGCAACTTGCGGCAGGTTGCTTTCTGTTCTGTTTCTTCTTCTTAAGTGACTGAAAGTTTGCATTTGTGTGTGAAATGGTTGATGCGTATTTTGCATCTTAAAAACCACTGGTCTTTGAGAATCTGACACTTGCATAAACAACTGTAGCTTTTCCACTAAGCAGAAGCATTCGGTGTGATTTAAATGTAGGCTTGACAGAGCAATGAGAGAAGCTATTTGTGGATCCGACCCCATTTGTCTAATATTTAGTGCATGTCCAATGAACTGTTTCATGCTTGATCTTAATCATTACTTACACAATATGCCTTACTTTCCCATCTTTGTTTCCTTTTCTATACATTTTTTGCAATTTCCAAGTTTAAACTTTTAAACTGATGTTAGTTAAAACAGTGTGGATGTATTTGGCTAACATCTTTTAAAGTTCTTTTTAAACTAGAAGCAACCAGTTCAACTTAATAAAGCTTAATATCCCCTCTTGCAAAGAAGATTTAAATTGCTGAAAATATAAATATTTCCTAATGATGCAGTCAGAATAATGTAATATTTTTCACAGCTTTATTGAACTGTATAATGCTTTGTTAAAGCCAAAGGGAGGATGGGTTATTGCAGTGTATAAACTATGAGGAAGAATGCTATATAAGAACAAACAGTTCCTATGAGGAGTCATATAGGGTTTTTGTTGCTGGCAGAGACGATCTCCTGTCCTGGACTTGATTGCAACAGAGCTGCAGTTATATCTCAGTTGTGCAGAGTTTTCTGTTATGAAGCTTGTGCAACATTTTTCTCTCTGGCATGAGCTGGAATCAGGATGCAAAGCAGACTTTTCTTACTAGGTTTCCTCTTGTGTTTGCTGCCGCCTCAGATTTTTTTTTTTTTTTTGGTGCTTTAATAATCAGCTGCACTTGTTTCCACCACGGAAAGCACAAACCGTGACAAGCGGGACAGCCACGAAAAAAAAAGAAGAAAAGAAAGAGTCGAACAGAGGCCGTTTTCTGCAGCGGTTCAGTAATCTTAATAAGGGTTCCAGAAACCCAGATCTACACTGACTGCAGATTTTAGTGTCTATCAGAGAGCCTGCTGGCTCCTCAGAGTGCAGGGTAGAAAATCAAGTTAATGAACTGTGAGTTGGAGTCCACCATTTTGCATCCCAAATTGAATTCACTTTGGGAGTATGCCTAAATCTCCCGCCGCACAATGGCTGCATGTTAAAGCACTCTAATTATTAGGGACAACTTTGTCCGGTTGGAAATCTTAAATTTGAAGCCCACCTTTAAATATTTAGCTACAATACTCACTGGCAATGGTAGGAATACTTCACAAACACTTTCACAAAGTCGTCTCCCGTTGTAGTGCTATTGTTTTTTGTTGAGTTAATTAATTGTAAATACTGAATCATAAAAACAACTTTTCTTTTTCTTTTTCTTCCCCTGGATGAAAAGCAATCAAATCCAAGGCGGGACTTTTCCAGTCTGTCAATAAAAGATTAATTAATTTTAAGGCTTCTTCCATAAATGTGCATTTTTTAATAAATGTGGAGGGTGTTTCACACAACACTTGATCAAATTCAATCTGAATGCATTCAGCAGCTAAGTGTAACAGGTGCATACCTAATTTTTAATGAGTTTAGAGCTCTTCACATGTTTAAAGGATCTCATGTCATCAGGTTTGTTTCCCACGTTGCCGAGCGATAGTAGCTGCTCAGCATCTGGCTAATTTCTTATCACATCTAGCTCAGCTAATATCTCCAAAGCCAAACACTTATGTTGTGAGGACGAGTAATCTGGAGAAATATTAATCTTAGTTGAATGTTTTGACAGTGATGGAAAAGATTTTGGTTGTTGAACAAACTCCTAAGGCTTTGAAAAGCAGCTATTTTCCCATTGTTGCAAATTAGGCTTTTACTTTCAGCAATTTGCTTTTTTCTATGCCTCTAATTCAGCATTCTACTCTTTTTAGAAAACATATTCAAAGCTGTTTTATCTTTTCTTTGATTTCTCATGATTATCTTCAGAAAAACCCAAACTGGCTAGTTTTTTTTTTTTTTTGTTTTTTTTCTTTTTCTGGCTTGATCCGCGCTGATCAAGCAAACCAAAACCCACACCTGTGTTTCTTGGCTCGCACAGCAACGGAAACATCTGTGGCGGCACAGACGACCTCCAAATGCAACATGAGAAATGACGGCGCTCATGTTTGATGAGGCTCTGGAGTCAGGCTACAGTAAAAGCTGCAGGTGTGAGGATGGAGAAAACCCGACTCACCATGTCGATGGACGACACCGGTCCGATGCTGTTGATGTAGATGCCCACGTCGATGACGGTCGGTTTCTCTGCAACGGAAAAAAATGGCGTTAATGGTGCAAACTTAAATGGATTTTATTGATATTTTGTGTGATAAACTACATTATGTAGCGACCATATTCATTCTAACCTCTGATAAGGCATTCATTTAACATTTGCACCAAGTTTCAAAATAATCTAAACCCATGCTACATTTTCCCTCCGATTGAAAACTATGCAACGTTTTGCTGGACTGTCGTCAAGGTTAGTGCTACTGAGCTACAAACGTTCTCTGGGTGTTAATACCTCGTGATATATAGCTGTCATTCTTTCCATCCTGCGGCTTGTATGTAACCAAAAAACAAAAGTATAAATAATCAAGTTAAAAACCACGCTTTTCATCATTCAGTGTCACCTTGGCTAATAAAGCCAGTTCATTTCCTTTTGGAGGCAGGCAGAGCCATCAATCCACCCCGAGAAGAAAGATTTACACTTCTAAAATCAGAGAAGCTGCGCTCTGATTCCTCAAGCACTCCCAGAGTTACCATGGCAGGTAATAGCATTTCCAGTCAGCACCAAGGATCTTGGCTAAATTTACTCTGCAGGAGCATTTGACTTGTTTATTCTGAAGCAGGAATGTGAAATAAGATACAGCAGAAAACGAGCCACGTTAGGACAGACGGACATTTCAGAATGCATAGATGCTTTAGGGGAGAGCTTGTGTAAGGCGGGAGAGCAAACTTTTCATGAAAAATTCACCATGAGTCATGCATTATTCTCTGTGCATGCTTTTTTATGCTTTTCTGTGTAACCCATACATACTAGCTTCAGCTTATTGAAACAAAGCATTCCTATTAAAACTGCATCTTTGGGAATTAAGTGTTTGCTTCACTAATGTATCACCTAAACTAGGCTCTGCTCTAATGTGCCTAAACATACATTAAAAGTCCGTTATGTTGTGATTCTAGATGTTTATTCTTCCACATATAACATCTAATGGAAATTCTAGTTCTACATTGCAGGGAATAGAAAAGGAGAGATAAAACTAAACCCCAGTCTTACTAATTGGCATCTCCCTTGCATTTCAACAGCTTGATGACGATCCAGCAACACACTCCAGCATGGCCTCTTTACACATCCTCTGCTGTAGCGTCTCTATTAGTCGTATCAAGTCAAACAAATTCTGCAGCATGACAGTCACAACGTGACACCTTACACATCGCTACCCAACACTGCTACAAGATGGATGCAAGTGATTACCAGAGTGTTTTGCAACGTCTCGATAATAGAATGCTAAGCACAATTTCAGACAAAATCATTGTATTAATTTGTCTGTTGCAGATTTTTCATATTTGCACTACTTAAATCCATTGATCTAAAGATATGAGCTACAGAATGGTGTAGTTTCCTCAAGTTTCCTGTAACTTACAAAACCTAACAAAGAGCAAATTTTTAAGCCTGAAACCAAATATGATTCCCCATCAGAGTACAAATGAAATCCAACCTGGATCACAAATTCAGACTTGCAAAAGCCACACTTTGAGAACATAACTGGGGAAAACAGGTGAGCATTTGGCTATCATAGTCATAAACAATTGATTTCCAATCGAATCATTTATCAGCCAGACATCTGGAATGAAGCCGTCTGGGATGAAGTTGTCATGTAATTGTGAGGGTCGGGAAAGGTTTGATAGAAACTTTTTGCCTTGAGGTTTCTTTAGCAAATCAATCGGCCCCAAGGGTGAGCAATTCGTAAAACTGTCACACGAGCTTATCTATTAATGAGAGTCTTGAGGCTCAACTTTCTCCTTTTTTCCCCTGTTTGTAGATAACTTCTAAGATTGCAGTCTCTTGAGCACATCTAAGTGTACATGTAGCGGCGCCTTGAGCACAAACCAGATGGCAGATTGCATGTCACAGAATGAGCAACACGATGTATTAATAACCTGAATTGGTGTCATTTCAGCTCTGCGTTGGTAATTGAAGCCTCAGGATTTTTTTTTCTTAATCATTGGATCACCAGCATCCATGGAGTTGTCTGTTTTTTTCTTTTTCTCTGCTGTGAGGTCGTGGCTAGCAGAGCTGAAATGCATGTGCACATCAGCTCGTCGTAACCCTGGGGGTCTGTCGGTGAAGGCTTGCTGGGAGGTGTTGGTTCGATTCCAGCTGAATGTTCTGCTCCACTGACTGGGCAATGCACCATGGCACAGCACTGGTGTTTTTCTGAGAAACATCTTATTACTAAATCTATAATTTGAGGTCTATGTAAAATGTGAATCCGCTTTCTTTAAAATTGATACCTTTTTTATTTTTGGAAACCAAAAAAAGGATCAAAATGAGGAAACAAGGAAATATATTCCTCATTTTCTCGAGTGGCACTAATCAAATTAATTAAATACCAGAAGCCAAAGTTCTGTTTGCTACGTGACTTTTACTGAGATTTTAAGATGTGAAGTTTCATAACTGAACAGTTTACAAAGGTTAATTTAACCCTGCTTTTTAAACAGTACAACCATAATTTTGTCAATTATGTAAAATCTCTATGAAAAACAGGTTGGGGCCATTTATATTTCTATGAAATTTATTGGTCAGTAGCAAACCAGCATCTCCAGTGCCAAACACTATTTGGCAACAAACCCAAGTTCAGGCTCAAAGTCGTTTGGAAAACCCTGGCACTGACAGCATTTCTAACAACGCATAAATTGTGGAAATATTTTCAGGCATGTATGCATGGTTCCTCCAGGGCAGGCCGGATGTGTTTAAACATGTGCAGGGAAAACCCCTGGACATGCAGCCAGCCCAGAAAGATAGATAAGCAGTGCTCACTGATTTGGGCAGCTTTGAATACAGCTTGGCGAAAACCTGGGGATTATAGAGAGCCAGCATCCCTCCTCTGAGACCCATTCACCTTAGAAATTGGGGTGAATGCATCTGAAAGACCACTGAAATGAACACATGTGGTGCAAAGCTGATCTGTTATAGCGAAAGCACATTGGCGCATATGGAAACTGGGACAACCTTAAGGGGATAAACCTAAATATACCCCACAATAGCTTATCAGTGCAGATGATGGCAGTGTTTATCCCCAGATGATGTGCTTTACGGATAGATGGATAGATTTCTAGAAAGGAATCACCTCAGTCCAGTGCTTTTAGCATCTGCTTGTTGGACATAAAGCATTTCAGCTCTGCTTACTTTCATGTGTCATCATATAATGGTAATTATAGCAATTATTTTCTTTATCGAATGACTCGTTTTGTCGTCTTCATCTCTGAGATGTGAGAATGCTCTTCAAAGGAAATCAACCTCTTTCCCATATGTGCAGACAATGAAACATCCACCTATACATCTTCCTGTTAACCTCAATTTTACACTCATACAGGAGAAACTTTCATCCACAGAGCGCATATTATTTCTTTGTCATCCTCTGTGTGTTCCCATCCTCCTCCTCCTTTTCTCCTTCCTTGTCTTGTTTTCCAGAAAAGCCAGACAGCTCCCATCTGTATTATCAAATCACCTTGTGGGGCTCGATTAGGAGGAAAGACCCTCATGCCTGCTTGGCCCGGCTGGCATGACGAATGCATTACGCATTGTCAAGCCCGGCTAACCTCGTGTGTGCATGCTGATGCACAGATCCCAGCTGAGCGCTAAAGCTCCCATATGCTCCGTTTCCCGGGATCGGTGCATGGAATACGAGGGACCTCGGCAGGCTGCCGGATTCACCACCGAGGGGGGAAGCCCCGGTGTCTTCAGTGGCTGTTTGGACGCAAATGTGCTGGAAAATAATTTATTGCTTTGCGTTGAGTAAAAGCCATCTACAGTGCAGTGTCTTCAAGCTGTTTGCTGCTGGTGATGTCTTCAGAAGACATTGTTCTGACAAAGACATTTGCGCTCACTGAGGCGTACAGTTCATCGGGACTCGGCCATCTTGTGGCTCTGGTGGTTACTGCGCTTATAAAACGAAGACAGCATCATTTTACTTAACTTTTTAATCAGCCCTGATGTCAAAGCAACTAATCAGAATCAGGCCAAGATTGATGAGTTTTAGTGTTGGTCTTTTGATGATGTTAAGTTTTAAGGATCTGGTCTGTACATATGTTTTTTAAATAATGACCCCATTTAATGAAAAAAAGGCATCCAAACGAAAAGAAACTGCATTTTGTCAAGCTGAAACATGAAAGTGCAATACTACTTGACAACCAGATCAAGCCAGTGTGTTGCACTGAAGAAGTGGAGAAAAAGTGAATGTTGATGGGTCACAAAAAGAAAAAAGAAAAACCACAAAGCATTTAATTTCAAACCGAAATAGTTGGATACTTATTGCAACAATTACTGCTTTAACTTTCTTGATGCTTGTTATTCTAATCATGACAAATATGTTTTTGTGTGATTCTGCCCAGCCAAACCTAAATTCAGCTCTTGAGGCAGCTGCCTGAAGAGTGTGGATAATTTTTATTTATTAAACCAAAAGGAACCGATAAATGGAAGCAGTTTATTGCCAAGGATTGAAGAATTAACTTTGACATGAAGAACATATGTATGCGGTAAAAGCAGGAACAAGAATCTGGCAATGAAAAAAACAAGAGCGTAGATAATTAGGATGCAATGACTCATGTGAGGGA
This sequence comes from Brachyrhaphis terrabensis, assembly GCA_903067065.1. NCBI lineage: Eukaryota > Metazoa > Chordata > Actinopteri > Cyprinodontiformes > Poeciliidae > Brachyrhaphis > Brachyrhaphis terrabensis. Next base: position 46,019 of record CAEGAG010260707.1, on the reverse strand, counting down.
GACGAGTAGCAATGAAAAGTAAATCCAGGTGTGCAACAAAGCAAGAAAACAGGACTAAACTTCACAAGGTAAAAAGAAGTGAAGCTTCTCGACAACAATGCTAGCTAAAGTGATTAAAATACCTACTGCTTTAACAACGTGCTAAGTCCAAAAAAAATATCCAGAAACTTTAACCAAAACATAAATTAATTTAGATCCTTCTACCAATCTTTAACTACAGCCTCCATTCATGCATCAAAAACATTCACCTAAAACAAGTTCAGTTTTTTATTCAAATATAAACTTTTAAATAAAAACCTCTTTAAAAAACATCATAAAATTTGTTTAAACGCCAATATACATATCAATGAAGAACTCAATATTTTTAAATTTCAAATACTGTATTTGAAACACAAAGGTTAATCTTTACACAAAATATGAGTTAGTGGATTTAACAGCATTTCTGAGATGCCAGAGATGGAAGCTCTTGAAATGTGTCCCTCTTCTCTTTCCATACATTCACCATTTTTTGAAAAACTTGACGCCAACGATGCAAACAGAATTTACTACAAACTCACAAACAAGAAAATCCCTTTTGACTCAAAGTAATTCTACTAAGTTCACTGTAAACCAACCATCATTTAGTAAAAGTTTCAAGTTTTACGTTCAAATAAGGATAAATAGGACATTTGAGGAGATAATGTTCATATTTTATCCTTATTCTGTTTTAGCTCTGAAGCAAGCGAGTGAAAGTCTTGTCGTCCGAGCAAATATTTGGTAGAAATCCAGTCGTCTCCAAATATTGGCCTTTCTCCTTGCTGGCTTCCCACCAGCAATCATTGACTCAGATACAGCAGCTATGCTTGCATAGAGATGAATGAATGAATAAAAGATTTCTTGAACCTCTGCCTTTTTTTGATATTTACACCACATTAAATTTCCATCAGATACTTAACTCACCCACACCGTGAAACATGGTGGAGTCTAGAACGACATGAAACGAATCTCCATCATCATCGTAATGTCAGCGTTCGCAATATTGAAAATGTTTGTTATTGGGACAAAACAGACAAATATTGGTTAAAAAAAACCTCATATTTTAATCCAGAGAACGACCAACACACAACCGGAATGGTTGAGGTAGTTTGATGACCTAGTCAAAGTCCAAATATTCTGGACTTTGCTCAATCTGGACAATCTCAGAGCCGTTGAGCCGTTTTACAAAGGTCAAAAGTCTTAATCTGCAAAGTTGCTTGCTGCTTTAAATGCAGAACCTCAAGTTTGTGTTGAAAGAGTTCAAGCAGTGTGAACACTTTTGTAATTCTGTAGCTTAGCTTGCAGTCATCAGTATATATGACTATAAGCTTTTTGTTATAGCCAATATGGAGCCATTGAAAAATGATAACGGGAATGTACATCAGTGCCTCAGTGGTTATTATGTCACAATTTGTCCATAGAGTTTCCTTTATAAAATCCCTAAGATCCTTTTTGACATTGCTGATTATTCTTGTCTAAAGTACTTCACAATTAATCCAAGCCTATCTCTGTTTTCTAATCTTTAGAGAAATATGTTACAAAAAACCCAAAGATGGAATAAATTATTTTACGTTTGGGTCATTATTCAAGATAAAAATAGCAGTTCGGTTAAATCTCTGCGACTCCAGCTGCGTCACTTAAGAAATGTTTCTCTGCTTCCTGATTTAATTCTTAGCTCACCTGGCGCTGAATTACACACTGACAGACTTTTATAGAAACAAATGTCCTTAAGAAGAAAAACAAAAGCGCATTAGATTTGCAGAATTATGGGCAAATGTATGTCTAAAACCAACTAATGGCAGTAAAATGGGCAAAATAGTGTCAATTTCCTAAAGTGTTCTGCAATATTAGTGAGACTGAGGTGAAGTAATTAAACTGACTTGGCATGCAGTCTGGAAATGGTTCCAAGCTTCTATTGGGGTTTTTAGTTTCCCTCCTCAAGAAAGAAAAAGCTGGCCCGCTTGCATCAGTGTGTGATCGTATCGCCGACGGCAACACTTGGAAACATCAATCAACACTTTTTGCACTTGTGAGACCGTAAAAGGAAAGCAGATAAAAACTTAGACACACTATCCGGCTGTAGCCCGTTCACATGTTGGCACATGTGCATCATTATACCGCCTCTTCCAGCCAACCTCCCCGCACTGTAACCATGGAAACAGACAGCAGCCATCTGGGTTACTATGATACGGGAGGAAAAAGTAAGACCAACAAATATGAGCCAAGATCTAAAGTTGAATAGACACTTTTTTTCTGAATGGATTACCTTTTTCCCCCTACAACAACAGCTGCATCTTTCAGTTAATTTACAGGCAGATGTGAAACATTTACTTCATCTCGTTGGGACTTAACCATTGGGGCTTTATCTGCCTCCAAGAAATGCTTAAATAAATAAAACGGCATGTGCGTGTGACGAACAGCAGCCATCTGGCTGTGCCATGCAGGATGAAGCTGAGGCTAAAAATGCTTTCCAAACGCTGGTCGACCCACATCTGTAATATTTCTGAAGCACCTCACTTCAAGGATGAGCTCCAGCCAGCCATCTGCGCCGTTCAGAGACACATTACATGCAATCACCTGCGACTAGGATACCATTTTCCTTCACATGCAGGCAAGGCCCTCTAGATTTCACTCCAATATACTCCAACTCAATTCAGCCAACACTTTAGTTCAGCAGTAGATTCAGAGAAGATGGTTTGGAAGATTTATGTTTCTGGAAACAAACAAAAACACAGAGCTGGAGAGGTTCAGCATATTACTGAGGCGTTACAGCAAACTTAAAAGCATTGTCAAGATATACAACAAACATATCCCCATCGCAATAATATCTCAAAAGACAAGAAACATTCTATCTGGCAATGTAGCAATTGGAATTGTTTGAGTGCCAAGAAGCTCAAAAGGTTTACGGTCACAAGTGGAAAATAACAGCTTTTGCTACGAGTTCATAAAAAAAATAATAATAATAGAAATTGCTTTGGGTTTATTTCAAATGCAATGCACACAGACGGGAAAGGAAGGCAGGTGGGGCAAACAGTTGCTTCTGCAGATATACCAGCCCTGGTGAAACATGAACACGTCAACATTTGAATAACTTGTAGCAGAGCAGTTTTATTCCCACATTTTATACCTCTGCAACCTAATTTAAATTGTACAGTGCAACTCTTTACTGCTTGACCCTCAAGGCTGTGTTTTATGAGACTCAAAGAAAATATGCAACAGAAACCTTCACTGATTTTATTGAGATAAAAGGCGACATCGGCTGCTGGTAAAAACTCATATTCCTTTTGTGAATGCACAAATAAAAAGAAAAAAAAAAAAGTAATTTGAATCCCATTGAAAAGACTTCCCCAACGGACAGATATTGATCGACAGTGTAGGTTTGTACACAGCGCTTTGTGTATGGGAGTGCGTGGGGGAATGAATGAGGACACACTGTTCCACTCTGTCAGACTGTGCTCACCTCACCGAACCGATGTAATAGTTCTGAGACGGCAGGATATTTCTGCTCCTTCAGAGGTTTAATAAAGAATCATGTAAAGGGGAGGATCTTGCTCCGTATGAACTCACACCTGGCAATAACTGCAAGCAGGGCCATGCTTGTTGGCACTAAGGAACTAATAAGTTTGCCTTTTCCCAGGTTTACTCACTTTCAGCCAATCCACTAAAATTACGTGAAGTTATTTTAATTTAGCTTGGATCTGTGTTGCAATCTATTGACAGGAAGCTGGGAATTAGATCCAGCTGCAAGAAGCAGTTAAGTCTTTGTTGGGCATTAATGTGACACATTTATGTCACTTTACACAACAAAGCAAAAGCGGGGGGAAAAGAAAAAAAAAAGTACACTCCTGTCACAGCGGGTGACGCTGTGCAGATTTAATTAGACTTTGTGTCCATCAGGTAAACAATGAATTATGCATTATTTTGCTCTCCTGATGCAGTCACAACAACGGAGTCCGCCCGATCCCAAACAAGTCGGTGCGGGGGATGAAAATTTCTGCTTTTTCAGACTTTCAGAAGAGCTGCCACCTGCTGACACGCGTTCGCAGCATGACACAGACACACACAGACAATCCCCGTTATTCTCCCTGCATGACATTAACTCAAGTCCCCTTAAAGTGCCCACTTTTCCAAAAGTTAATTGAAGCAAGAATAAGAAATGCGTCGCATGTAGTGTTGCTGCAACGGATTTGCAGTACAAACTGCAATGTGGACGTTATTGATTGAACAACCAGTCAGGGTTGAACGTTGTGGAAGATAGAATAGTAACGAAACAAATCTGAAAGCTTAAACTTTATACACGTTGTCAGAAAAGTGCAAGGATGTAAAGTTCGAAATGTAGTTCCATGAATCTCTCCTTTAGTCCACCTCTAACATCTAATATTTTAAACATGAGTAACCTGGAAAAAAAAATCTTGGTTGTTCCAGTGGGATTTTCTATTTATTTCCATCTTTATATTTTCACCTTAAACTATTAATAGTGCAACAAAAATATACAGGAAGCTGTTGGGAAAATCTGACTTTAAAGGACAGCGATGACCTAACATCGCTGTTGTCTGTAAGGTACTTCATCCAAGCATACTTGTGGGAAATTGAGTGGAAGGAAAACATGTCAAAGAATATGCTACACAAGCAACAGGATAGGCAACTTCCAGACTTTTGTGAAGTTATTTGGAAGGGTGAGACTGGAAGAAGAGTCAGAGATCAAGTTTTACCTAGAACCACAGCCAGGAAAAAAGAATGGGGCCTAAATATCCAAGAGGATCTTTATCCAACTATCTACAAAAAAATTACACAACTCTGATCACTGTGTGATAGCAAAGTACTTCCAGAATGTGTAGAATATGCATTTAATGGCGTTATTGTGAAACAGCTACCACCTTGTTTTCATACAGCAGCATAAAGCGAATGTCCATAAGGGATTAGCAGACAAACTTACTCAAATTTTGGACCTAAATCTCCAGATCTTGTATCCAACTCAAAACTTGTGGTCAGTTCTCAAAGCAGAAGCCAACAAATCATTCCCAAGAACTAATGACACTGGATTCACCATCAGTGAGGATTTGGCACATGTGCGACATAAAAAAATATACATATAGTGTTTCTGTAAAAGAAAGCCTCCAAAAATGTTCCTTTAGTGAACCTAAAGATGTGTCATCATAATAAATATAAAAACAACCTTGGTGTCACCACCAGAAGTGGTCATTAGGTTAAAGTTGTCAAAATATATTCATTTTTGTGCATTTGATTTAGTCTAGTTGTTTAAAAACTTTCTGCATGATTTGGTTCAGCTGCTTTGTGGAACAAATCAGAGGAACTGTTTTTGTTAGATATTTTTTCAATGCAAGGATTATGTCGTTCATGCTCGCAGCACGTTGTTTATATTTAGTGAGGCAGTGAAAATCTTTAATGGAGGAACACTTTGGGAATATTTTCACAGGAAAACAAGTAAAAAAAAAAAAAAAAAGGAGACAGATTTAACAAACTGCTTCATCTCATTTGTTCTCTACCGTAATGCAACTGAAAAAGAAAACAGATTCAGTGAGAAATCCAAACCACACAGGTCCAAGCACTGCATCTTATCTCTGTTCACATCTTCAAAGTTCATCCACACCTTGCAAATCCCCGACTAACCAGTCGAGCTTTCGCCGGAGCGGAGCAGACCCGGGATTCACAGATGGAAATCGATTTAATGGTTAGAGCTCACAGGGATGGGGAATGTGTCAGACATGATCCAAGCCCAGCTTAGTCTTATTACTGCCCTAATGCACTTCGGTGTGGTATCAGTCCACCACTTTAAAGCTCCACATGATTACCTGGCCATTCCTGTGTGGTTTCTCATTAACACGATACATTGAAGGAATGAAAGGCGTGAGTTTACCGGGCCTGAAAAACTCTCGTTGGAGAACAGTTCAAGCTAAATTCCTGGGTCAAGGTCTCTGCAGATTTTAAAGCTTTGATTTGCAAACATATCTGCCTGAGGACTGATTTCTATCTGTTATGCTTTATACTATGACAGTTTCTGTTATGATCCTCTGCAGATATCACCATGGCAACATAATGTTTCACATATGGTGTATCATGGTAGATATAATGATGCTGTAAATGAATGTAGTCTGAACATGAGAGACAGACAAACGCACCAAATTGAAGACATATATAGTTTTTAAAAACTATGGTTTTTGGAAAACTGAGTTCAGCTTCAGAAGCCACACCAAAATCTGATTAGTGACAGATGCACAGAATAATAATAATAAAAAAACAGCACTGAAATGCAACCTGTCTGATGACATGTTGCTAATATACCTGAAAACCCAACACTTTACACCCCAATCAACAGAAATGTAGGAACAGGTGAGAAAAAGTCGCAAAGTCGTCCATCAAGGCGTTGGACTCTGCCGCACCATAGTGAGAATCATGATCCACTAACTCTAATGAAATAATTAAAAAATGTACAGATTAATCATCCAGACGGTCATGAAACGTCATCCAAAGAACTGCAGGCCTAACACGGCTTACTTAAGGTCAGAGTTCATGAGTCAAAAACATGAAGAATACTGCTAAAAAAAGATAAAAAGAAAGCATGTTTCACATTACAATCACCCATAACTATTGGGAAATTATTCCATGTTCTGAAGCAACAAGAGTAGAACTTTTTCTAATGTGGCATCAAGTTGAATATAGCATTTCAGAAAGAGATTGTACCAGCAGTCAAACATGGCGTTTGTTGTTTAATGCTTTGCTGCTTCAGGTGAAACTAAGAATTCTGCTCAGCCAGAAAAAGATCAACAAGTCTACCCCTGAATAATTAAAAAAACTGATGAATAAAGGTTGAGTGATGCTTTGAAACGCAGGCTTAGATCCAAATAGGATGCTGTAGGACAACCCACAAAACCCTCCAACGGGTGAATTAAAACAAATCTGAATTCCTCCACAGCGACTCATTACCAGCTGTCAAATGGTTGATAGCAGTTGTTGCCGCCTTGGGTGGCACAACCAGTTGCTAAGTTTAGGTAGCAATTACTCGTTTTTCCTCATAAAAGCACTCATCCATGTTATCCCTGTTCGATATTAAACAGTTTGATCGGAAGAGACGAAATGCGACACAGAGAAAGCAGAAGCAATCTGCAAGGTAGCAGATATTACCACATGGCAACAAACCTCTAATAACTCCTAGCAGTTTGTTTTCTTTTGCATTTTCGCCTTAATCTCACCACTAAACATAAAATCATGTACAAAGCGAGATGATGGACACAAATTGGGAAGGTCTGTCTCGACACTCTGCAAAAGCTTTACTGCATGGAGGTTTGGCCCTCTTGCACATTTTCTAGGCGTTGGGTTCCCAAAAGGAGAAGTCTGAAATTAAACTGCGAGAGCAGAAAGTGCTTAGTTAGTCTTCCTGCTGACAGCCGTGTGACTTTCATACTACAAACTTTCTTGCCTGGTAAAGCTCATAATGATGCTATTTATGACAGCTTCACAAACCGTGTGCAAAGACTTATTCTCATTTAAAAGGGTGAATATTTTTGCCTAACTTCTGTGCGGCTCTGCTGATTTATCTCAAACAGGAATGTGTGGATGTGCAGTGTGGTAAATAACTGTTGTTCAAAGACATCCTCAACCTACACATTGAGTTTCTTTACCAAGAACATTCACTGGTTTTCCTCCTGAACTGCATCAGAGAAAGTTTTCTGTGACGCTACACATCTTCAAAAAGCCTAAATGTTCAGCAAATTTAAAAGGTCTGCTGACAATGTTACATATGTGGCTTTTAATAAAGTTTAATTCACAATTTATGGTTTAAGCAAACTAAATTTCTTCTTGTGAAGAACTGTACACCAGAGGTAATTACCTCATTATTCAGTCCTCAGTCAAGTTTAATTACCTCAGTATCAATGCTCAGAGCTTCCACAGTTCATTCCAAAATAAAAATACATATTTGCACAAAACTCACCAACTTTAAAACTGTATTCATGTCAACTTTTACGCGCCCACATGAAGCTCACAAGAAGAAAAGCTTATTGCTCACCAAAACAAATAGATACAAGCAGAGAGACATTAATCACTACAGCTTAGAAAAGCATCAGTCACACTCATCAAAGCAACTTTCAGGCAGAAAGCAACTACATTACCATTCTGACAACAGCTAATAACTTTAATGCAACCAACACCCAAAGTATATGAAAGCACAGCTAACGACTAGCCGAGCACAAAAATCTTACTTTCTTACCCACAATATCGTTTTTAGTCACCTGTTTGTTTTAAAACAAAACATTCAGTCCACAGCATCTCCAAAGTAGCAGCATGCAGCATTTACAAAGTTCTCAACGATACATTCAAAGTAAATAATTGTCAAGGAAGGCAAGTACACTGAAAAACACTTCTGGTCTGCTAGCTCACCTGGCCTCCATTCAATCAAACCTCCAGGAAGTAGCTTCACATCAGCTTCGATCAACACTCCACTGACCACCAAGCGCAGTCTTAGGTCTTCAGTTCCATCTTCTTAAGTTGTAGGTGTTCCTTCAACCTTTCACTGGTTTTAAATCCCTCCATAACTTTCCTTCCAGGTCTCTGTCCTCCTCTGCAGCCACTCAAACTCCACAGGTGGAGCTCATCAGCCTCATCAAGGTGGAACTTTTCCAAATGATGCATTCGCTGCTTCAGGATATTTTAACCCTGATAGAGCATAGCTACACTGTGCATTGTTTCTCAGTCAGAACAAGTCCAAAATGTAGTAACTTTTACTATTACTCTTAACGCAGTTATTATTTTACTTTGACATTTTAGACTTAACACCCACTAAATTAGATGTAGTTTGCTCTGAATATTATTGTTTGTTGTTGCGCTGCTCTTTATAGAGTAGAACAAGTTATAATAACTGGCTAATTATTCAGGCTAAAGTCGGTTTCTTAACATAAATGTTACTTGTAGACACCCAGTAAATATAAAATGGGTCCAGTCCTACTGCTAAATACTGAGCTATGAACTTTTTGACTTGTGTAAACTTAGTTTTTATGACATTGATTTATCTTACATCTTTGGTTAAGATGTAAGCCTACAATTCGGACTCATTTCTGTGTAATGAACCCAAATTGTGGCAAAATGAGGCATTCATTGCAAAATTCAGACACAGAAATCTCTTTTTATGGCTCAATATAATGGAGATTTTTAGGCTGTTGTTTTATTCAGGTAAATATAAAAAAATATGTCCATTTAATTTTTATAAATTGGGCATTAAAATCAAACTGGCAAAGGAAAGCATTGAATGTTTATTACATCATTTAGCTGTCAATCTAAATGATCAAACTTTATCCCAACATGTTGAGAGAAAGTTCTAGACTGAGATCCAGAGCTGGATAATTGTTGTGCTCCATCATCATCATAACATCATTGTCTACAGCCTGTATATTAAAACAAACTTCGGTGCTTATCCAAACACATGCTCGGCATTATTAATGCGTGTTTGCTTTGTTGCAGACCAGCTGCTGCCTTCTCCCCCCCACAATGCCTGGGAGGCTAATATAGATGTAGCAGCAAGCCTCCTTATTGAAATGTACAACCAACTTAAATTCTGGGGAATGTAGGACGATGGTCGTGATGACAAATGGTTATCTTTGGGGTACGGAAAACTTAGTTTGCACTTTCAACCTTCTGTGGACAATGTTGTGGGGGGGATGAAATGCTAAATCAGCGAAGCGAGACTCCGGGATTTATGTGAATTAATTTCCTCCAGTGAACGCGCTTGCTTCCGGAGTCGTACTTGCATCAAAGAGCTTTATAAAAGGTTAGCAGGATAAGTGCTGCTTCACGTGTGCGTTTTTTTTTTTTCTCCTAAATTTGCATCTTGTGTGAAGCTCCCGCCCTGTGGGACACTGTCGGCTCGGCTAACCTGGACGCCTCAGATGTGAGGAGAAGCGTTTGCCAGGACTCTAAACTTCTTTTCATCTAACAAAATGTCACTGGACTTGAAAAATTGAAGAGGCTTGTGTGCGGTTTGTCCTTTAAGCTGCTGTGGTGACACCGCTGTGCCAAATGTCGGGTCTGCGTAGATGAAGGAGAGGAGGCCAGCCAGGAAAGAGTTGCCTTAAAAAAAAAAGACAAGAGAAACATCTGAGGTGCAGAGGGCGTCTATTTCACTGTGTCCGAGGTGTTGTTATCTTTTGGGATTGTCCCATAATGCACCTGGTAAATGTTAGGTGGCTCTTTAAAAGCTGTCGACATAACAGGATTAATCAGTAATGGCTTATTCCCAAAAGTAACAAATGTATATATTTAACTGGAAATAAATGTGTTAAATAATATTGCAATTGATTATTTTTTTTAAAATGTCCTTGGCAGTTTTAAGTCTAACAACTTATTTAACCTATCAAAGGATCTTAAAATACATAAATTATAATACTTGTGTTTCCTGATTTTTTTTTATTATTCAAATCTCTTGTATGAATATAATTTAGGATGCTGAAAAGTGGAGCCCCAACTTAACCAAAGATGCAGCGAATCAACAACACAAATAAGAAAAGGGCAAGCGAAATAAGACAACCACTAAATATGAAATTCTGTAGATCACAGATTAACACTTAATATAAGAAGGCCGGGTAAAAAAGACTTTAAATCTGCTCTCATTTTCCTTGTTGAAACGACATTTGTGAATAACGGATGTCTGAGAAGGTTTTTTCCCCCTGACTTCCAAGCAGTGGCTTGCAACCGGACGCAGGTAAAGGCTGAATATAGGCTGTAAATATTTCATTTAAAAAGCAAAGCAGTAAGAACATTTACTGGCTGTGTTACAGTTCAAACCACAAGTTTACTTACACCTCTTTCCTCGCAGTATGAAGGCAAACCAGACCAGTGAACGTTCTAGTATCTAGTATCTAAGAACTAATTGTGTCTTGAAATGATTTAAAGATGGATTTTACAAGCTGCTTCCTCTTTTTCATAAGCCAGAAGATATATTTAAATGTAATTATTATAGCTATCAGTGCATTTTTTAATTCCTCCCACATATTCTTGCTTGTTCTGATCCAGCTGGGTAGTCACAATGATGAGACCGACACCCTGTTAAGAAAATAGTAAGCCAATTCATTAACTATGTAATCATTTGAATGCGAGGCGGTTAAAAGGCATTTCAATCGGAAAATTGGTAATTACCAAAGAGGACCGCATACAGTTTTTCAAAATGAGAACATGCATTGCTTTACATCTCTAATGAGGTTCAGGGCTACTTCTTGCTGTTAATTGAATCTGCCTAGAGGAAGTTGTTGATCATATCACTGTTCCAAAAAGAAAACGAAGCAGAAAATAAAGAACCACGCAGATTGTCGCGAAGCCTGCGGAGGCCAGGAGAGAACAACTCAATCAAATTACCCACAGGCCTGTCTGTGTGTTTAGGATTTAAGTTTTTTTAACTCCAAGTTTTTCTTCTAAACTTGATCAAAAGCTTTTTGGTCGAAACTCAGTTCCACTAGGAAATGATTGGGGTCTGTGACTGAAAAGCAGGTCCTACATCGTATCCGATGTGCTTATGTCTTCTTTTAGTTGTGACATTTTGCTACAACATTCCTTTTGTTGAATCTATTGGACCAAAGGACCAGAAGTCTCCTGGTTAGCTAAGATGCAACTTTGCAAAACTAAAACTCTTGAAAGATATCTCGTTATCTTGCCAACCCTTTCAGAGACTTTTTCTCATTGTCCTGTAACAAACATTAACCTTCAACAAGCCAAATTTTTGTAATTTCTCCTAACTTTGCGTGATCTAAATTCATTAGTACTTTCTCACATTTTCTTAAATTACTCTGAGGGTCTTCAAATTGTGTAAAAACGGTCTTCGAACACTTCCCACACTGATAGGCAGCAGAAACACTTTCCAACTTGGCAGTGTGTTAAACATTTCCCAGAAAAGCACACTGCCAAAACTCCTGCTTCTGCAGAGCTGGTCACTCAAATGATGACCAAATAAAAAGAGTATTTGGTTGCAACCTTCCCTACTAGTTCACACACACAAGTAGAAAGAGTACTTGGTTATTCCCCTGACCGCACCAGTAGTCATATATAAATCATGAAGGTTTATTGGTATGTTATGTGCAGTCTCATCGAAAAATCACCATACTGCGTTCCACCAAAGACCGATCAAATCAGCCATGACTTCTGACTCGGATGTATGAGATTTTAATACGCGATCAAAAAGTGGGTCAAACTTTCACTCGAAAACTGCAAAATCGCAAGCGTTAATATGCACATAACTTAGGTGGCCAGGCACAGACGTTGACAGCAAGCAGAGGGAGGTTTATTGGATGAAAAAAAAAATAAAAAAATGGCAGGATGATGGAGGGAGTAAGAGATGGGCCAAAAGAGGAAGGTGACTGAGAGTTGAACCAGATGGAAATGGAGCGAAAGAGACAGGAAACAGCTGCAAAGTAACAATGTCTGAGCAGATTCGGGTTTCTATTTCTGACTCACACCTGGCTTTCATCTGAATCCTTCTGAAGTCCTCTTTAGTGACACACACTCAAGAGGCATAGTCACATCTTTGGACATGTGTACAGTAAACAACAAAACGGCGATCACAAAAGAATATATGAATAATGGCTCAAATAAAAACGGCTTCTGAAAGGCAAGTGATGTCTTATTTAAATGTATGAACTCTCCGCCTGGCCACTGGCGGATGTAATTGTTACCGTCAGACATATTTGACAAAGCAATAACGGCAGATATGATTGAGGGACCTGGCCGTTTCGGTGTAAATCAATAACTTGTTAGCTGCAGACAATTAGCACCTTCGGTTGCAGTCGCTGCGTCTGATCCCACACAGAGAGGCTCTGGATCAGGTCCGCGGCCGAGTTCAAACCGCATATTAGTATGCAGCATGATTCTGCGTTGTGTTTATCCTCTAAGTGTGAAATGAGAGGCAGAACTTTCTGAGAGGGGTGCAAATGGATGTGGACACCAGAGGAATTATGTTTCTGGTTGTAAATGTGGAGAATTACAAGCAATCCTTTGAGCATAAATGTAAAGTGATTTAATTATCTCACTCATGAGTTATTATAGTGATTTCCTTTTATGTCCCTGTAGCAAATGTCAGCTGCTTTACCACAGATTACTGTCCATAACTCAATCAGCGTTATTGCTTCTCAAAAAGACATTCTTCTAGTGGTTAGGATTAACATTTATTGAAATAATCGGCTTGCAAAATGAGGGAAGGATCACATTATACTACCTAGTTAATGTTTTTTTACTACTAACAGTAGACAAATGCCTCTTTTTTTATAAGAACTAAATTTGATAAGAGACCTAAAGACGACTGAGACTCTGTTTGACTTGGATGTCAGTGGTTTAATTCTGATTTTTATAAGAGATTTTAATGTAAAAGGAGAAATCAAGAGGACAAAAGGGGAAGAATGTTTCTCTTTCAGAGACTGTGGAGACGATGGTGGAGAGATGGTTAAGTTTATTTTAGGAAAAATAGACAATTTGCAATAAATGACCTTAAAATGAGTGTTTTACAAAGGTTCATCATAGGAGGCTTGATAGTTTTTCGTTTAGTTATTTTACCACCCATTGATTGTCAACTAAGTTGCTACATCTACAGCATATTATGAAAAAACTCTTCTGAATGTACTCAAGACAGTTTGCAATTTATCCCCCTTTGTGAACTGTGGAAATGAATGCACAGTATGACAGATGTGTCAGTAAATTAGCTTTTCTTTCTGAGTTTCTTTTTTTTTATATATATATATAGTTTTTGACCACACACTTCTAAAGCCTTTCTCAGATTGTTCTCTATGGCTTCTGTTCTCATGGGCACAAAGACATAAATCTGCCTTAAACGTATCTTTTAATGCACTAGAGGGCTGCTACATTTTTAGTCTTTAATTAAGCTCTTTCAATAAATCTGCCTCCCAAACGCTGGATGTATGTCTTAAGAGCACAGTCAGCATCTCACTCCAGCCCACTTTGCCTTCGATTCCCCACAGGAGACGCACACAAACGGTAACGCACCAACACAGCCCTGCGCATTTAAGCGCAGGATCACCAAGATCTCCCACAGTGATCACACACTCTGAACCCAAAAGGAAAGTGACACAATAGGGGCACAAAAGCATCTCATCTCCATCCAGTCTGCGCCGCTTCTTATCGGCTAAGGTGCGGCACGACACTTGTTCTGCTCGGGGGGAAAATTTGGGTCGCTTTTTTTTTTTTCCCTTTAAGTGGACCAGTCACCCACTTTATATGAACATTAAGTTCACAGCTGACTTCACAAGACTGGAGGAGACAGGAGGGAAACAATATAATAGCCCTGTTATGCTGTGGTATCTTGGATTTCTCTAGTTTAACTTCAAGCCCGTTTAAGTTTTAGCTAACTCCAGCTAGGTCAGTTAACCCTATTTTTACATTACTAGCTTAGATTATTAAAAACTGTTTTATTCAGAGAGAGCACTCTTTGTAAAAATGTTAAATTCTTTATTACATCCGTCGGCTCAGTTATATCCAGCGTCCTTTGTTAGATTTGTGCTAAGAAAGTGATTTATCTAACTGGTGTGTTTTGCTGCAACATGAGGCTATAAAACAGAGTTATGGTCAGTAAACACAGAAGTATTGAACATGCTTCAACAGGAAGCAGTCTGCTTCCACAGCCAGCAGCTCACAAACAAACCAAGAAGGTTGCTCACATTGGCAAAAAGAGACAAACAGAAAAGCCTGTTTGATTTGACGTATTTCACTGTGTGTTCGGTGTGTTTGAATAGGTAGAGGACTACTTTGATTTAGAATAAATCCAGGTGTGTTGGGGAAATGAGCCGAGACTTCGGTAGGTGCCTGTTTACATGAGCGTGCTCGTTACCGTGTGTTTTTTCTCTCAGATTTGTTCTCTGCTGAACCCTATTCCTTTTCCAATGACTTTATTGTCCCAGATCTGTTGTTGACTCGGCGTCATCTCCAACTGGGTTCTTTTCGTGCAACATGGACACACACACATTGCCTCACGTTATCCTTCCAATGCATTAACATTTCATGGGCAACACTGAGGTTTGTCAACTGGATCTCATCAAAATTTCACCCTTAATTATGGAAGCAGAGCTGTGTGGAGATTCCCCTCCTGAGAGGTGAGCTACAAGAAAATCCAAACCGAGGAAGCTGCCGGGGAAACCAAAATGCAAAAAAAAAGTCAGTTTCGGGTTAAGTTGGGCATCTTAAATATTCCGAGAAACACAAACAACAATATGAAAAAAGCCCAGCTTAAGAATGGGGAAATTAACTCAGGGCCTCAGGGTGGTATTATGTCATTTTAATTACCTTCAATTCTGTATTTAACCAGCTGAATTATATCTGTGAAACTCAACAGCATTAAATAAGAGCTTTCTAATTGGATAGTCTTATTTTCAACTCATTGGTCGTGAGACCTAATAAGTCTCATAGAACCATAAAACCTATTTGTATTGGTCTGTGGGTTTCTTTTCTGAACATCACACCTTGAACGGCAAAGCTTTCGTCCAGCCAAGAAACTGGACCCAGCTTTCAACTTTCAGCAGTCATCAATGTTTGGCTTGGATCGCAAAGGTTTTTAAAGAAGGGCTTCGTGAAGACCTTCAACTTGCTAAGCGCACCCTTCAGGGACTTTCACCAAGTGCATCATCCGGATCTAAATCCAATGTGAAAAGTCTCTGATTAACCCAAAACCCGGTAGCAGAAAACATCCATCTTTGTAGCATTTTTTTAGAAGTAGTCGCGGAAATAGTTCCAGCCGAGAGAAGGATTCAGGGTTCATTTGTTCTCTCTGCCAACTTTTAACTCAAATGTACCGTCACCTCATTAAATCTCAGATCTATAACATTTGGAAACATTATCTTTCTCTTGACATCTGAGAGTCAAGGAGACTCCTGATAAATTTTTAGGTCTTTCATTATAAAAAGATCTCCTGTTCCACTCAAACTTTGTCAAAAGGATCAGTGTGTGGCTTGGAAGTGCAGTTAGTCTTGTAGACAGTCATTCTGTTTTAATTTCTTCAGCATAATTGACACTGATGAGTATAGAGACTTTTTCCCCTATTAAATATTAAACATTAAATCAAAAGCTACCCGTTCGTAAAATACATTTATGGTTAAGTCAACATGTATTTTAGCTCAGTACAGTAAAGAAAAGTAGATGATGCCCACGACCAGGCTTTTTTCCTGAAAACTAAGCTCTTCTTTACGTCAGAGTCCATTTATTTTAGTAATGTTCAAGGGAAATGTCATCATCTGCTGGACTAATAGGAGGAGGAACCACCAAGCTTGTTATCTGCACACAGTTGAGAAGCCAAGCAGGTAACTGGAACCTCGTGAAGGAACAGTTGGCGCTGAATAACGTATTCTGCTTCTGGAAGAACGCATGCCATCATCCAGATGATGTACTACTCATACAAACAGATGGAAAAAAAACTGATTTCTACATCAAAACACAGCATGTTTCACAGTAAAAGATTTGGGTTGCTGAACTGTTCCGCCTTCAGTTCAGATCAGTCACCAAATTCAAACCATTAACGTACTAAAACCAGACTGAAAAAGTGTTGTTTTGCATTTTTCTTCTAAAAACTACATTTGTAGTTTTGCTATAGCAGCTTTTTGATTAGAAAAAAACCCTGTCAGCAAATATGAATGCCAGCATATTTTGTTTTTCCAAAGAAAGGAACGTCTTTTTTAAGACCTTTGCTGCTGTCTGTACCAGGCTGACTGTTCAAGTTGCAGAGTCTCCTAACTTTTCTTTTTTGGAAACGGTGCTTTTTGTTAGTTGGCAGTAGCTCCTTTTCGAACACATCTCATTAATCAACCCTGTGGTTAAATTTAAGTAGCCTTTGGGAAAGCAAAAACTGTAGAATAATGATAAATGAAGCACATCTATGCTATAGTAAACATAAATTTAGTTTATCAAGTCGTTTGAGTAACGCTGGCCGGATAATAGCAAAGAATGAGCTCATTACCAAAACTACTAAAATCAGTAAAAAGGATGAAACATCCAAATGGGTAAATACTTTTTATAGTCAGTGTATGGATGCCTTGTTACTGAATTAAGCTACAGCAACAGGCTTTCCTCTTTACAGTTTATGAGACGGATAACGCAGCTTGTTCTAGTTTAATCAGTTGCATTTGTTAGGCTTGAACAAATGGAAATGAAACTCATGGTTTTCATAGTCATGCTGTACTTCTGATCATTTAAAGGATGTGAAGGGGAAAACAAAAACAAAACAATATCAGTAGTTTTTTCTTCAAACATATCAGCTAAAAAAATCGACTTTTTGTCATTTCTGCATGTTTTGAAGCATTTAGTTATATTTTATCTTGTTTGCAGTATCTCTCTGTATCACAACAGTGCCCTTTAATAAAAATTCACTTGGGTTACGTTAATGCGTGACACAAATACATGTTTTGCCGCCGTCATTAGTCCGCCCTCCATTTAAAACTCATAGCAAACCCTGAAACCTGTTATATAACCTTTCTTACACAGAGGCTGTTTACTTATGCTCGGTGTCTTCTCCAGAAGCTGCAGGAAGCAACGCAAGCAAACAAAGATGAAACAAAAACTGTGCATAATCCTAAATTTTAATGTAGGGCAGCTCCCAAATGGTTTCCGTATCGGATTCTATTGATTCTGACTAAAACATAAAATAATGAGGCACAATAAAAGTGGTACCAGTAACAAGCCCAACTGGAATGTGAGAAAAGTATTGAGCTAATGCCTACATTTGCAAATAGAGGCCATAAATATCTCGCAATCATACTAAAGCTGAGTCACCAGCAGTCACAACCTGCACTCAACACTCAGGAATCCATGACAAACGATGATTTCTACTTTCTGGAAACGGAGGGGTAACAGCATTCCGTACGGACCGTCATCACCGGCGGTTTTTCCAGGCAGCGGCCCACCAGTGAGAACACACCAGGTATCAAACCGGTAAACGTTTTTGATTAGAAAGGCCTCAGAGAAGCTCAGAGCAGTGATTGCATTGTAAACATGGCAGAAATGATGCGAGTGCAATCAGCGGAGGATTTGAACTGGACGTTGCCAACTCTGCTTCTCTCCCTGTGAAAACGGCACAAAGCCGTTTGAGTTTCAGGAGGAGATCGGAGGAGGAGACCGCCGGAGTCTGGTTTTCAAGAAGGTTTTATTTGTAAAAATTCTTATAATTGCCCTTATAATTGCCTCTGGTTTATTGAGGGGAACCAGAGACTTTGGGTAAATTCTCCCACACTGGTTAGTATCAGTGTTTGACAGAAAGGAACTTTGAAGTGATACCACAGCTAATCAGCTCTATTTACAACCCGTTTTACAACCATTCAACTTATTTTAATGTCCCTTTGCTAAAATGGTTCTCTCATTCTAATTTCCTTTCACTGGAACATGATGTGAATTATTGGCTTTCTCGTCTGCTGCATTTGAGTCTTTCAGGCTCTCTGCAGGCTCTGCTAAACGCACAACGAAGACTGGATATTCCTTTGGGTGAAATTCTGAAAAAAATTACTTTGTGCTGTAATTTAAAATTGAAGATTATTAGTTATTAAACCATGTTTAAAAGCTTAGAAGTTTCTAATTTTGGATTATGGTGCCATATTTGATTTGATCCAAATTAAATTGGTAATTGTAAAAAAAAAAAAAAAAAATCAATTAAATTGCAATTGTAAAACAAATAAGCAGGAGAAAAAAAAACTATCTTTTTCAATATTTTTGAAATAACCTCTCAAGGGTAAAGAGATTACTCTCTCATTTGCTCTTTTCTACCACAAGAGGCAGTAAAATGAACCACTACCCCTGAGTGACTTTGGTAGCATACTCTACATCCCTCAGTGGACTCTAAATAACAGCACCAAGGTTTGTGTCAGACATTTTGATATACAATCTCAGAAATGGTTTGGGAGATGCAGAAATGGATCCAGATTCAGGATGGTGTTGGGCTGTGGAAGGAGCACTTTGAGGATCTCCTTAATTCACTCACAATGTTGGGCCAGGATGAGGTAGAGTCTGAGAGAAACCATAGAAGACATAGCTACAGTAAATACAAAGCTCAGGAGGTTGGACTAAGTATAGCCCAAGGTGCTGAAGGCTCTGGATGTTGTTGGGTTGTCCAGACATTCCAGGTCACAGGGGCTGTGGAGTGGCAGACCAGGGCATTGATTGTCACTCTTCCTAGTTCCTCTGGAGATGTTCACTCTAGTGTGGTTGGAAAGAAAACTCTGTCCAATCATCAAACCTCAGTGAGTCAAATCATTCCTCTGACGAAGTTCCTGAGGGAGTTACGAAGGTTTGGTCATCCGTTCTACTTGCGTTCTGTGGATTATTGCATGTCCAATCTAACCATTCCTCTATATTCTTGGAAAAAAGGTGGTTGGACTCTGCCAGAGCTGCCCTTCATCACAAATCCCTTTTTTTGGAGTTCATGGATATAATCTCTGAGATATGGATTATGTCCAGAAGAGTAGGATCCCAGATGCAAGTGGCTAAATTGAGATTCCATGGCGGGTTGGCTGGACCGAACCTTAGGGTTTGAAGCTCAGGCACCCAGGAGTAACTCAAAGTAACACCTTTACTCCTTCACATCTAAAGAAGTTAGTCGACGTGGTTTGGGCACCTCCCTTTGGATGTTTTTCAGGCATGTTCCCCTGAGAGGGCGTCCTATGATAGATCCAAAACTTCCTGGAGAGAGTGTATATCCCTTCTAGCCAAGGGATTCCTCATGAGTACTCGAGAGTGGGAGACGAATGTCCGCGTTTTCCTCTTAGACCTGTTGCCCCCAACAACCAAATGGATAAGCAGAAGACAGAAGATGGATGGGGGAATAATACATGTTGTATACACCCATAACTTCAGTCAAAGGAAAGTGGCTCACTCCTGCCCCTTGTGGCAGACAAATGTATGACAACAATAAAAGAAAGTTGCATTTAGTGGATTTTTCTTCTTTCAGAAATAAAAGAATATTAAGAATTGAAGATTTGGTTTGAGGTCAGACGAATTATCTCAATTATACTTTTTTTGTTTTGTTTACAATAAGGTTGGTTTCAACTGTTGAAATGGTTTTAAGGTTGTGATAAAATGCATTATTTATTTTATTTTTACTTGCTTTTCAGGGCTTCCATACAATTTAGTTTGATGGCTTGAAAGTAAATGATTCAAATGAGGCTTTATGGTGAATAATTTAAGACCGATATGTCCACATTTGTCTTATGGTCATCAAAGAAGTCTAAGGATCCGGACCACTGAAGAGGAGCTAAGCTTAAAGGGAGGTGGTGGTGCAGGTGGGTGTGTGCTCCATCTTCCAGCAACATCAGCATCCAACTTTTCCCATGCAGCTCTTACCACCAATGTCCGGCCGCAGGGTCTTGTCGTACTCCCTCAGCAGGTTGTTGAGGATGAGTGTGGCGTCCTCCTGGTGCGACCTGGGCACCAGCATCTGGTTGACGGTGGTGTCGTGGAGGTCCTCCTCGTCGTCGCCATATTCCAGTAAGTCAGAACTGAAATGGGGGTAAGGAAAAATAAATACATAACATATCTTAATGAGGTTGTTTTTGTTATTTTTGGAATAAAAACTTCTGTCGCAGTCGAAAAAAACACTGCAAACAGTGATGCGCATAATTGAGTATAACCAGGTGAAAAGCTTTTTCAGACCTATTTTTTTTGTTCTTGTTTGTTTATATGGGGGAAGCCCTGAGGCAGAAGGAACAAAATGCGCAATTGGCCTCATTAAGCTAACTTTCCCCGCCAGCTGTTGATCAGTTAGAAGCAGAAAGGACTCACCGAGCATCCTGGGTGAGCAGAAGAAGTGTGAAGAGGGTGACCGCGAGCCTGACTGTCATTTTCCCACGGGCGGAAGGCAGCTCTGCTTGCGGGAACTGCTGGACGGGGACCCCGGCGCGCGCCGCCGCTGCTGCTGCCTCTGCTGCTGCCGCGTGCAGGAGGTGTGTGCCCATCAATCCCGCATCCGAACTCCCTCATTCGCCCACGCAGTCTGTGCCCCCGCGCGCTGTCCTCCTCGCTCCTCGCAGGAGGGCTTCCTCCGGGAAGACACCCGACGATCAATCAGGACGGGTGATGAGTCCGGCGGGATGAGGTGGAAATAAGAGGAGGAAGGGGCCAACTCCCTCCTCCCTGCCCGCTGTGGCGCCTGTGGGGGCCAACACACCGGTTGGAGGGGTGACGCCGTCTGCCGCCGGAGGACCTTTATCAGCGAATGCGTGACTCATATACTCCGCGCGCACTACCTGGGTGTCTCTATCCAGATGAAAACTGGAGGAGACGTCATAAGCGTGATTAATGTCCCCCCCTCCTGCGCGCGTAAACACCCCTGCGAATTTGCAAAATAATTGCTCATCCCGAAGCTCTAGTTTTCTTTAAAAAAGAGAAAATTTAAAAAAATAAAACAGGACATTTGCAGTTTTGCCAAAGTTGTGGCATTTGTTTGCACTGATGTTTGCAGTTTGCTTGAAGTTGGACTTTATGAAGTCATGTCTGAACGAGCGCAACACTTCAGCGCGAGTAGAGAGACTTTGTTGCCCCCTGGTGGGAAAAATATGAATGACAACCAGCAATAATTCTTTTTTTCCAATTTCGCTGTAGTTTTTCTAACCTGCAGGAATGATTAATTATTAGAGCATTGAGGTGTTTGAACAAAAAAAGCACACTGAATATGAGAAACAACGTTTTTACAGATAAATATTTTATTAAATAACTGCTGCAGTAATATAATATGTAGTCTAAAGTTACAGAATTGAATTGTGAAGAAATCTGATCGCTTTTGGCCTAAGATAACAGTTTTTCCCTTTGAATATATCTTCTATGTCACAAACACCAATTTAAAAATAAGTGACTTCTAGAAGCAACTGGTTACTGTGGGTTTTATTTATCAGTATCCAGGTGCTGAATTTATAAACGGTGAGTTTTTTCTTCTTTGTTATAATAATGTGCGACTCAGAGTAAATCCCAATAACATGAACTCAACTTTGTTTCTGCAAAGCACTGTAATTGGATATATAGATATCCAGACTCCCAAGAGAAGTGAAGTGCTTTGGACTAGAAATTCAATAATTGCACATTATTTTCCAACTGGTTAAGATCTACCTTCTGAGATATGCTTTTAAAGTTAGTTTATTTTAAACACTTGGGCATATTCACATATGTATAATGTACACGTATATTCACGGACATTTTCAGGCATTTGAATTAATAAATTTCCTTCAGGGAAGGTTTTATGATCAAGTAAGACAAGGCTTGAGTCTGTTTGAGGCTTTGAAAGAAAGTAATACTACTCCATTTTCATCAATTTCACCTCAAATCAACTTCTAGATATTCTTAAAATTCAAATCTGTGTGGTCTAGTGTGGCTTCTTGACAAGATAACATTTCAGTAATTTTGAATGAATATAAGATTCATCCCCATGATGAAACTGCATAAACTAATCCTGACAAAATCAAATTTTGCCGACAAAAAGCGCACCGTGTTCTAGTAAATTCAACAGAGTTTTTATTCTTCATCAAATACAGCCTTGCAGCTAATCAGAGCGTCAGAAAATTCCACTCAGAATGGCAGGAGAAAACCAACTAAATCAATCTGGTCTGGAGACAGTGATGGAAGATCCACGGTTCGTAACAAGCCGCATACATCAGCAGAGAATCAGATCAATACCACTAACAAGTGTTAATGTCCGATTTGCTTCCCATATTAGCAGCTTTAATCAGGGTTTAATGAAGCCACAGTTGAGCTACAGCAGTGCTTTAATACATGGAGGTGTATTATACAGCATCTTTATTGATCCCCTTTTTGTATAAGACAAATACAGAAGATAAAACAAACAAAACATATGGGTGGCAGAGAACCAGCTACCATACCTTCGCTGCAATTTGGCAAAATATAATGCAAATAAAATTTTCACAATTGCCTCAGAGATTCTTTTTTTTTTTTTTTGCATGCAGAAGAATGTCTGTTTGTAGTAGAAACAACTGTTGCAGTCATAAATGAGAGCTCCAAAACTTCAGTCTGCCTCACTACCCATGAGCTAGCATTGGATGAAGTGCACATAATCAATCCAGCGTTTGCCCCAGAACACGCACAAATCTGTCCAGACTCCAGACTGAGAAAAACAAGCAGTTGTCATCAGGATTGGGTGCTGCTCGGGGCTTAAACCGGAGAAAAGTGCTTTGCTGTAAGGGGCCCCCCTGACCGAATGAAAGCAACTTAAGCGGAACTAAATCCCTTTTCTAGCAGATGTATGGCAGATGAGTCTGTGACAGAGGCTGAAGGAAGATGTGAGGGGCAGGCGGGTTTTTCTTGGCTAACAATAGTGAGAAGGAAGGTTGAATGGATGGATAGGTCGATGGGTGCTCCTCTGTAGTGGGAATAAATGTTGCTTCTGAGAAGGCAGTCGGGAAAATAACCACGGGGACACAAGGGTTATCATCAGATTTCATAAAATGAACTGAAGATGCTTATTACAGCTCTACAAATCAACCCAACAAACAATCTTAAAGACTCACTACTGTGTGAAGAGATGCACAGAGACAGAGGTTGTTCCCCGGGAGCTTGTCTGCGCTGCTAATCTTCTCTCGGCTGCCATGTCGGCCCAGGCCGGACAGTCAGATGGACGTGTCAACCTTCAGCCGCATTTCATTCCACTTCCTTTCACCCTAACAAGCACAGAGACTTCAGCACCGCTGACAAGACGGCAACACTTTGAGTATCCAGAAGCGGCGGCTCACCAGAATGCATCAGTCCTGCCACATGTCACGTCACTTTAAGCACTTTAAACAAGCAGGTCTGATGTTGTTTACTTTAGGTTCACGAAGCAAATATGACGCTGTAGGAGCAAAGTAGCTATTGTAAAAAAGAAAGTACACATTCTCTAAGCTTTTATCTGTCACAATATCATACAACTGTCTTTATTAGATGTAAATTAGGTGCGGTTGTGGTGAGGAGTTGGGAATTTGTAGGAAGGAAACTGGTTATGATGTTCCCAGGCAACAATTTTTATGGGGCCCATTTGTTTAGGAAATGGAATGAGAAATGGTCATCAGATGAGTTTGTTCATGAGTTTGCTAGTTGCTCATTAAGATGTGATGCAGGTAAAATTGGGACCCACCTGGGTCATCAGTGTTGTACATTGTTTTCCTAAAACCAACTTGAGATCCAGTTAAAGACTTTTCAGACTCGCATAGATTATCTGCCCTGAAGTTCACCAAGAAAATGGCCAATAAAGTACAGTCTTTGATACGATGCGGTTCAAGAAGCGCAGACTGAGAGGCATCATGTTGGCTGCAAACGTTGGTCTTTTTGTTCCTGAGTGTCCCGACACAGAACCTGGTCCTCGGCCTTAATACCAAACGTCTCCTCACAAAGCCTCAGTTAGAAGAGAAAGTACACAAAACGCTCAAATGTCTGTTTTGTTTCACAAACATCAAGAACAGAGTGAAGTAAAAGCACACAAAACTTGAGGGAAAAGATACAAGACAAGAGCATACGCCTAATAAATTCAAAGTCATTGGACTTTCTTTTTTTTTTTTTTTTTTTTTTCGTGAATGTCATAGATTAACCTACAAAATAAAACTTTGTGAAAAGCTAGGCACAAATAACCTCTAAAGACAGATTTCACCCCCTAGCAACTGACCTCACAATAGCTGATAAGGCCTGGTTAACCCACTTCTGTAGAACTTTTCTGTTTGATTATCATTATTAGTTATTAAATTTTATGTACATTCCTTAACAATGACATGTTGGGGAAAATAAAGGGCATAGAAAATAGAAAATGAAATGTAATGCATGTTTTTTTTAGCAGACTGAATGGAAAAATAGCAACAAACATAAAACACTAAGCTGTTGGCTTTTACTCTTTTATGTCAGAGGATGACTTTTAAAATAGAAAATAGTGGATATTTAGAAAGTCAGGCACAGAGAACCCCTTTATAAAACAGACTTAATCAAACTGTAAGCAGCTGTGAGCTTCCTAATCACTAGCAAGTAAGAGGGCCTTTTTTTACTTTCTTTTATATAACCTATTGAATAAAAATGGTCAATTTTAAATACATTCATTATGTTGCTAGAAAAAGAAGAGCGTACAGAGAAAACAGTAATTTTTGAGGAGTTTTCTTTCGGCAGACTGAGCTCTGTGACAGAAAACAAAAATGGAGGAACAGAGCTATGGCGTTATCTTTTACTCGCATATGTTAAAGAATGTATTAAAGGATAAGAAACAAAAAAAATATTTGGTTTGTAGATCGTTAGGCACAGAGAACGTCTTTAAAAACTGATTTTATCTACAATTTAGCAGCAGAGATGAGAAGCTTGATATCTAGTTGGCTAGTAAAGAGGCATGTTTAACTTTAGACATAGAAGATTAATCACATTGGGTTCATTACGCCACTGAAACAAAACATTTTAACATTGTTTTTTAGATGCAAGTTCTTCATAAAACCTCAGTCTTAAACCCAGCTTACTAAGGAAAATTGAAAATTTGGGTATTGCTCTATATTTGGGGTTAGATGTGTAAAAATAAAGTAAGAGGTCACATTTTTAAA
Organism: Brachyrhaphis terrabensis; assembly: GCA_903067065.1. Classification (NCBI taxonomy): domain Eukaryota; kingdom Metazoa; phylum Chordata; class Actinopteri; order Cyprinodontiformes; family Poeciliidae; genus Brachyrhaphis; species Brachyrhaphis terrabensis. The sequence goes on along the minus strand of CAEGAG010260707.1, from coordinate 20,484 downwards.
GCCTGACCTAAAAACTCTTGAGATGCAACACTCACGTTTAAAGGCTATTTTGTCTGTTTACGATTCTCTCCTGCTGAAGCTCTTGAAACATTTTACACTGAGCATTACCAGTTGATCGGGGCATATTCAGGTTTAATTAAAAGTCAAACCCAAATTTGTCTTATTTGATAATCTACTTGTACAACGTGTTATTTTTAGCTACAGTCAAACTGAAAGTAAAACCTCCTGGAGCTTTTAGCGCCACAGTGTTTTGCTCAAGGATGCTTAAAAGGCTTCTTGAATCCAGGTCACTTCACAGAATCACAGTCTTGCAACGCTCCACATCACTCTGCTGATTTGTATGAGACACGCTGCTTTTCAGGTAACCAGCTTCTCAGCTGTGTATATTAGCTTCACGACTGAGTTAGCAAGGCTTAAAATTTAATTTAAATCACATATACCCAGTCCTCAAACTATGCTAACCCATCACTCACGGCTATATTTTACCCTTTTAGGCAAAAGATGTGCGAATATTCTTGTTCTATATCTTGCTTTACTAAATTTTTATGTAAATATTGAGGACTTGTATGTAACTTTCTGGTTTCCTAATTTGTTTTTCTCACTTTTGGGATTCAAGGTTTGTGTTTAAGGGTTTTGAAGCAGTACAATGGAACATAACATCACGTGGATGGCAAAAAGAAATGCTAAATTAATATACTCGCAGCATTGCTTACTCTTCAAATTAACTTTCCAATCCAAACTAAGTTAGTCTCTGCACTTTAAGCGATGACATATACATGGTCGGTATTTAAGACAAAAGAGTCCACAGTTTCCAGTTAAAGAGAACGTCATGCAAACTGCAGCAGGATAGACGAGAAGGAAGCAAAGCTGCCACTCTCCTGTTTCTTTAAAGCAGTTTCTTCATTACCAAGCAGTTTTTTAGGCCTCAAGAAAGGAAAGGAAACCTCTTGCAGCCTTGCATCCACTCAGATTGTCTGATTTAGATAGATGTTTCTTTGTTCTTCAAGCGCAGATGTTTGCTTTATCAATTTTCTTTTTCTAAAGCAGAGATCGATTGGGATCAAACCCTTTCTTCTTTTACACAAATTCAGTTTCAGAAAGAATAAACTTCACACAAAAACAAACAAACAAAAAAAGCGATTATGTGGAAGCGACAACTCCTTTCACCATCGGTTCTCTGTTCAGGTATGTGGCCCAGTAGACGAGGTTGAAGGTTCCGAAGAGGACGGGAAACACTATTCGCGACAGCTTGTCGATCTTGCTGACGCTGTTGTACGTCTTTTTGGGGTCCACCAGTTTGCTCTCTGAGCCCCGTAGCTGCACCGACGTCGTATTGGAGATGGTGGAGATGGACACGTCCTTGGTGAGGTTGGGGGTGTAGTTGACACCTGCCGAGCAAACGTTGTTGGCCTTTTTTGAGAGCACCATTGGATCTCGTTTCTATGGTTGAACAGATTACAATGATTAGCTTCCACAGTTTTACATAGCATTTCTGTTACTAGTGTGAAATGGAGTTAAGTCAGTTAGAAACAATTAGAATAAAAGTGGTCCGGTAGATGTTACCTTAGGGTGCTGTGCTTCCAGAGCTTTCTTCCCATCCCAGGCCCAGCTCCTTTTGGTGAAGTAGTTCACTGTGGCAAACTCGATAAGAGCTGAAAAGACGAAAGCATAGCAGACAGCAATGAACCAATCCATGGCTGTTGCGTAGGCTACTTTGGGAAGCGAGTTTCTGGCGCTGATGCTGAGTGTGGTCATAGTCAGCACCGTAGTCACCCCTGGAAGCAAACAAAAAACGTGTTACGTCTAAATGCATCACTCAAAGGCTAGATGGAAAAAGTGTGAGGGAAATGTTTCACACACCAAACACGGTCCGCGCGGGAACGGACTCTCTGTTGAGCCAAAACGACACCTGGGACAGGATTACGGTCATGAAACATGGCATGTACGTCTGGATGACAAAATAGCCGATCTTCCTCTTCAGGTAGAAGTGCGCCATCATCACAGTGTATTGCCCTGAGTGGAGAGAGAAGAGACGGAGAGAGAAAGAATATAAGGTTAGTGAGTAAGATTGAGCATTTTAATGAAATTTAAGTGCCTCAAAATAAAAAACACAATGACTTTTGGAGGTAAGATACAATATATCATCAGTAAAATACTGTAAATCTTCTTTATGGAATGCAAGTTTTAAATGAGCATTATTCAATGTAATTTTTAATATTATAAGAGACTTCAAAGAGTCCTATTATTTGTATCAAAGCCCATTTATTGGGGGCCACATATTGTGAAGGCATCATGGAAGCTATTCATAGTTAATTGTCTTATTGTTTATATATAAACTGATGGTAAAATAAGCGGTTTTTGGAAAATATTGTTAATCTTTGGAGAAATGAAGAATTAAATTGCTGCTCCTTAATTCACGAAAGTAGAACGTAATATAAATTCCCTATGCTATGACATTATCTCACCATGTGGGGGTGCTAAACAAAAGGATGATTTTTGAAGAAACTTTTCCAAATCGACCACATACTGAGAAAATCTCTAGTCCAAATTTGTCTTTTTTAGGGTCCCTGCACGTTTCCTGTAAGATTTATTTTTGTGCTTTGACTAGTTTGTTGCTAAACTTTAATTTTCTGAAACCCCAGTTTAAGATGCACCAATGTCGTCTGAAGAGAAATAACCCCAGGTCATGATACTGCTATCACTATGCTTCATCTTAATTGCTAAAAAGCTACTTTTTTTTTTTTTTTGCATTTGTACATCACTGTTTTGAGATACACTTTAAGTAGAAATGAATTGTTTAACACAGTTTAGGTTGCTTGAAACCTTTTGTGTGAAAACAGACAACATTTTGAGGACAACAAATTTATTTGAGATAAGAAATGATGTCATGTTGCACTGTCAAAACCCTCTCTGAAAACTTTTTATCTCAATTCTGTATGGACATAATAAAGACGAGCTGATATGTGCAGAGTAGTGAAAAAAAAAATCAATGGAGCAGGACTAGAGAGAATATTCCATATTCAACTGAGCATAATGGTGAAATTAAACACACTTTGGATTCACTATTAAAGTGAATAAATGAGCACAAGTGGCGTTAATTACTATGGGAGCAGATTGTTATGTGGTTAATGTTGGCTCTTTGACAGCGGGTGAGGGCAGATGGAGGTAAGTTGGGCAAGAAAGGAAGTGCAGGGGAAGAGAAAGAGAGGGACACAATATTGAATTCCAGGCTTTAAAGAAAGAAAAATCCTCTCGCCTTCAGCTGTTTATGACTGCAAGCGCTGGGTGGCTATGAAAAATCCAGTCCATCTCTTTCTCTCCCACACACACACACACACCGTACACAGAGTAATAGACGAGGCTTTCTCTGGGGCAAAATCCGATTTTTGAACCTCTCTAATCCCTGGTTACAATCTGCATCCTGCCATCAGTGAGAGGAATAGAGGGAGTGAGACGGAAGGGGGGGAGGGGGTTTAGGTTTCCTGTCCTGGGATCCTCGATGAAGCCCCGCCCAATCTGAGCCCTGCCAATCACGGCGGTGACACACACATACACACGAAGCATGATTTCCAACTGTTGACACACACCTCAGCACAGACTTTAAGCTGCGGAAGAGGAAGGACGATTGCTGCTGCTAATCATTGCTGGGATGGAGGGGGGCTAGCTTTGTGGGTCTTCCCTGTCTTTTCCTTTTCATCCTGCCGGTTTCCCCCCACCTCCCTGTTTTAATTTGGCAGCTTTTTGTGGATTAATGATTCTTGACGGGATTGGTTGCCATGCGAGGGAAAAAGGAAGCATTTGTTGCAGCTGTCAAATGACGGAGGTCTGTTGCTTTTTGTCCGTCACTTCCATCTCTTAGCGACCTTGGTCTTTGCGATGCCTCAGTCGGGACAACCCGCGCATCCCTACCCGGGCCTTCCAACGCCTTCATGACCCCAGGCTGGCTCTCTTGCAACCCCCCCATCAACCTCTGCTGCTGTCGTGAAGATTCTGGGCACCTTCACCATTGATGCATGGATCTGTACTGGGAAGGGTTGACAAGGAACATGTTCCACTGCTGGATGTTACTCCTTCTCTCCCAAGGATTTGTATTCAACAACGTCCAAGGGGAACTTCCTTTCATGTTGAGGAACAACGCTGCAATGCTGGTGAACTTGTAAGTTTCTTGGTTGTACCTCAAATATCACTTGAGCTGAATGGTTTACGAAGACCTTTAAGGTAGGGCTTATCGTCTAAAAATGAAGACCAAGAGAAAGGAACAGCAGCATTACCGTAGCGTCAGGCAGTTATTTAGGGAACGGTATTGCTATCTTAGACAGAACGCTCAGTGTCCTTAGAGATGTCAACTATCTAAAGACAAACTCATGGACTAATCTCCTCTTTCATGCTCTCAAATAGGTGTATAGTCTAAAATTAGATGTGCTTCTTAAAGTCTAACACCGTCACATCCATCCAAAGCACTAAGCTACAAACTTTAAAGAGGATCCTTTCTTAGCAAACTCAAGCTAAAGTTTACAAGACGACTTGAAGGCAAAATAAATGTCTTATTTTTTAAAAACTTCTTAAACATAGTGACAGTCTGGTCCAATGAAACAGTTATTAGACCTCCCCTTTCAGCTCGGGCCCAGGAAGTTTTTTGTACCATGAAGTTTTCAGAGGTTAGAACATCAGAAAGTCAAGACAATCATTAACCGTTCGCTGCTTTGAACTTCACGTGAACCAGTGATTTGGTGTTTTTATCTGAACTAAATGAAACGGCAGGCATCCGCTGGGATCCTTTAAATAGAGCAGAGCAGCAACAGTAAACTTCTGTCGACAGCACGCCTTTTTGGCAAATTTACTGAACTCCTTTACACCTTTAGTGGCCGTATTCATTTCCTTTTGCTGTGACAGCCTTCCTCATTGCTTGTTGCCATAATGAATAAAGGAAATCAAGTAAAGATTACTTTGAGATGTGTTGCCTTGCTTTGCTCTAGAAATACCAACACCTTCCTAACTTAGGAAGGTGTTGGTATTTCTAGATAAGAAATTCGGTGGTAATTTCAACTTTACCAGAGCTCTTTGTGTTTGCTTTAAACACCTACTACTTTCTCAGACAAGTCAAAATGCACAGGTTAGGTCTAGCAGGTTTAAAATGTCTTATTTGGCTGTAAAAGTTACTCATAAACTCTGACCAGAATGACTTAACCTACTGGACTGAATATGACCCTACAGTTCAAACCCACCGGCAATATCCACCACTGATTTGGACGACATCCAGACAGAAGCTTTCGGCTGCACGAACGATGATTTTTCTGCCTTTAGTCCCTATAAGTATCTATTTTTTTGCTAATCTTTTGCAGATGGAACATATGGTTGTTGATAAATCGCTATATTATCAACAACTTCTGGCATAAGTAAAAGGTCCTTAATAATTGATAAAGACTCCATTGTAAGTTTATACAATGTTAAATAATCTTAGGATGACAGTCAGCATATTCATACAGTGGTTGTAAAAAATACAATTTATAGCTGTGGAGAAATGTTGCTTACCGCTAAAGAAAAGAAAATTATAAAAACAACCCGAGCATGTTCCCTATATAACTTTGGATGAACTTCTAGCCAGAAATTGAAGCTTTTCAGTGTTTAAATCTAGATGCTTTCTTTCAAATAGGTCAAATTTAACATATTTGATATGATGCTACATTTATTGCAATTAAAGCCATCTAATTGGGCAAAATATGGTTTGTGTTTAAAGTTTTGAGTACCTTGTTAAAAATCTGTCCCTTTTTTAATTGTGATGATAAAGGAAATCAAACTGAAACGCTACTGAGTTCCTCCAGGTCAGCAGGAAGCACCAAGTGCAAATTAATTCTCTCATGAATCACAGTTGAACCAGAAACTGAATTAACTTTCTCTCAAGATGTTTCTTGACAACTTGAGAGATCAAGGATTAACAGAAAATACCTTACTTTTAAATTTGTTCTTTATCTTTTTATTCAACAATAATATCTTCAAAATAGGTCACAGTGATGCTGCCTACTGTCAGATTTACAAGAAGTGGTGATATGCATAAAAAAAAGTGTAAAGATGCAGTGTGTCGGGGTGAGTAAGTCCAGCTAATACATTTATTTTTGAATAGAAACAACTAATTCAGTCCATTCAGTAATATGTATTTAAGAGACGCAAATAAAAACTCCCAACACTTTTCTGGTTCTTACAAAGAAATAGAAACGCTTAGTTATGCTAATGCTAATAAAGTGTGAAATGATTGAGGGCAGTAACCAAATTTATTCCAGTAACCTTTACCAAACAAACAACCAACTTATGTTGTAAAAAAAAAAAAACCCACTCATGCAGGGGAAATCCAGATTTTCAATAAACACTCCACTAGAAACCAAAGGGAAGTGCACAGTTCCGCTTTACATAAGAGTATTAAACAGATGTGTTTCAGCCCCCTTCAACCTCCACATGTCTGTGCGAGCCTCTCCAGTTCCAACACACAAACATTCCTTGCTCCGTCTTTGTGAGAACTTGTGATCAGAGACTTTTATTCCTCTGTGAAACACACCTCCACTCAAGCTAACCTTACGCCTTTCCACGATGCTAACTGAAAACCTAAACCGCCCAGAGAAATACCCAGGTTCATGACCTCTTTTGTATGTTTCTATCTATCGCTGTGAGGACATCTGGTGTTCACAGAGATAAATTTATTCACGCAGATCCTCTCAGTGACAGCCACCCAACCAATCTCTCACAGATTTGTGATGTCATCTTCTTATGCAAAGGCTGATGGCTGGTTGGAGGGATGTTAGGGGAGGATTAACCCTTGGTCTCAGGTCTCTCCAGCTCAGTGTCTGTTCGCGTGGCCATGTGTGCACACATCAGCTCATGTGGGGATAAGTGTTGTATGACAGGCCTGTCCGGCAGCTGGTTGTGTGACGGATATGCTACTCTCCTCCACTGGCATCCACTCACTGAGTCTTGGTATTGTTTGTCTGCACTCATCATTCACTCTGAACAAGCCAGGAGTAAAACGTTTTAAACCAGACCCAAACTTTAAAAAAGTAATTGCATGAACTCCAGATCAAGAAATACCTGAGATAAAACATTGTATTGTATTTTGTCACACATTATATGGCACAGTATAATTGCAGAAGAGTTGCATTGTGTGTAATCTTATTCTGTTTTGATTTGTTTTATCTCATCATATTGAGTCACACCATTTTTTTCTGTATCACGTAATCAAACTTAAGCCATTAATATCTCACTATAAACAGCCTTTCCCACCTCTGCTGGTGCGTATGTCCTCTGTGTCAGCTGTTTGTCCAATGAGATGGTACTGGTTGAGTCTGGAACCATCTTCTGCCACAACAACAGACTTAGCAGCTCCTTGAGTCCATGTGTAGACCACCTCTGATACAGGATAGGCATCTGAGAAACAGAGACAAACTTTACACATGTACCTACTGAGATAATTGAATATGCAAGAAAAATATTTTCCCACAGCTTTTACTGAAAACAAATAGATGACTGCTTTCTGCTTATGAAAACTTGGGGATTTCTAGTGTGACTGCGTTGTGTTTGTGTGAGGGCGGATTTGATTTGGCCACTATATTTGGGTCAGCAGGTTGTCTCCCTTGTTCGCAAAGACGACACTGTCAGATTTGACGTGTTGCACAACTGATCAAATATAACTAAAGATGTAAAACTAATACAACTTATTATTTTCTTTTAGCATTACAATCTCAGATGTTAATCTAAGTAAATGTAGAGTTTAAGATTGAGCTTTCTGACAATAAAAACACCAGGTAGGTCAGAGAGAAACAAAAATCACCTGGTTCCCAGTGGAAGACCAGTGATGCTGTCTGTTTCCCAAAGATTCAGCGATTCTTTAGCATGGATTGTGTTAGAAACTTTTTTTGGATGTTGTCAATTGCAAATCTAATGGCATGAAAGACACAGACAGTGGCTCTTGTTACATCCAGTCAAACATGGTGGCGGTAGTGTGACGGTATGAGGCTGTTTTGTTCATTCAAAACCTCAACAATTTGCCATAATTGAGAAAACCAATTTCTCAAAACAAAGTAAAGGTTTTAGAGTAGTCTTGTTTGTGTCAGGATCTAAAACTGATTATGTCGTATAACCTTAGTGTGAAGTGAAAAGCAAAATCAGTAGGAATGTGTGAAGGGACTAGGAACAGCTTTTCACACCACTGCCTCTGATGAGGGCAGATAGGATGCTAACCTATCTGCCCAACCTGTGTGCTCACTTGGCAGCTTCATGCAGCTGTTGACTGCCTGGTTAAATTTAATGACTGACAGGCTAAAGACCACAACCTTAAGTGAAAGGGGAGATTGCAAAAAGGGATTATTGGTGAATTTCATTATGCAAATGAAGAGCTAAAGACTTTGGCAGGCCCAACAGTCCACCTTTGCCAACTTCTCAACACTTAATGCGATGCTGTTCCTGCCTCACTGTGTGAGGCAAAAGGAGCTACAACTCGGCCAAACTCATCACCTCCTACAGTAAGTGAATGCACCGAGTTTAGCTGTTGGCAATGTTTAATGATAAGAAGGAGCGCAGCTCAAGATTGAGTCAGAGTTTTGTGAACTGAGTGAAAAGTTCATGCTATAGTTATATTATAGCAAGAAAGTAGGGTATTTAAGTAGATGCATGGCATGGTAATATCCTCATCCCACAATGTATGGAAACAAAACCCAACAAAAATTAACATCTAAATAATGTGTCATGCGGCACTGAGAATCAATCACAGCTTGACGAAGACATCTCATGCTGTGTTGTTCATGGAGGGTGACAATGTTTTTCAGGTACTATGAGCTTGACAAAGAATAGGGCAGTTCTATGTTGACCAGTCACCTGCCCACACTGTAACACCGACACTACTATGAAAGGTTCGACTGGTGACAACAGTGGCTGCTTATTGTCCAGTCATTCAGGTTTGCTGCTGTTTGAAAATTGTCCAGTTGATGATCCAGTTTCAGTAAAACTTGGACTGTTGGACATATGAGAACAAATGTACCCCTTAAATACTTTTGGTTACAAATAATCCATCCTAGCTTGATTGGGAGCGACAATTACATCTCTAGGATAATTTCTGTTTTTGTTCTCCTTTGGCTTTGTATTAAACACACCAGTTAGCTCCAAACCAACTAGCAACCATCATGAAATGTTTCTGCAAGTCGTTGCAAGCTTCATTAATTGCTTCTCTAAAATCATTGCAATTCTGTCTAGACATCAATTTATCACACACCAGTATGCTCCAAAACAGCAGTTTGCCAAAACTTGTGTGTTTTTGCAGTAGTGACACTTGTTGATGATCAATTTATCACTTGCATTTAATTAGCAGCTTCTACTTTCCCGCTTAAATCTTGCAGAACAAGACGGGGTATATTTAGTATCCCAGGACTGCATTTTAGTCACTGCATATATGCTGCAGAAATTGGATTCTTCATTTATCCCTCCAACTTGTCCGCGTAGATCTGAGAAGTGAGCCCTTGCAGCCCAGCAGTTATGTTAAGCAAGTGGGGCAGAGTAGGGGGATTAGCTGCCTTTCACCTGAGCTAACCTGCTTTAATTGCTGGATAAGTCACCACTCTGCCACTGAGCAGTAGCTGCATGCACTTCCACAAGACAGGTGTGTGAATGCAGACTAATTGTCACAGGAAGCACTCCCTTCTCATTGTAAAAAATATAGTTCTGCCTTGATATCCGCTCAATATTTCTATTATGCTCCTCCACCTTTCACCTGCATTTCTGCACCAGGGGGTAATTAGGTTGATGCTGACCCCGGGACAGCCCAGCACCTTCTCGCAGTATAATTGGATTGCGCTCCAAAGTGTAATCTGACATAGTGAGGGTGGGCGGAGCTCATGTCGTTGAGATCTGGGGATAAAGAGCCTCATCCTTTAAGCCTAACAGACTCCCGAGGTGTGGGCCGAGCTGTCTTTAAATACCACCGAGTTCCTCTCACATTTCTATCAGAGGGAGGACACATAGCTGAACAGCCCCCCGTCACTAACTACGCTTGAGGAAACTTGAGGAAATCCATTCTCTTGATTTTATTGGCTTTTGGAAAGAAAGGAGCATTGAGTGTTGACAGAGGAAGTTTTCAGTGTAACTTCATTCCAGCACACCCTGGACAAAGTTTGGTTCATATTTCAGCCCATGCCATCGATTTCCCCTGAATTACTCAATACATTTCTCTGTGAGGAGGGGGCAGGGTAAAAGTCTGGCTGTTATAACAGTGTTTGCACTTTTTGTGCCAGTTTATGACTCTAGTAATTCAGCACTGCAGCGACAGGCCTTAAAATCGACTCTAAATGTGACAGTCAGGCGTTAATCAACATCGACCGTGGACTAAAGTTAAATGTAAATGGCTGCACCGGACTGCAGGATGCAATTACGTAACAGTGATTGATCTGGGATTACCAGGCACTGTAAGGGGATGGATATAGACGCCTGCAGCAGGGATTGTACTCACAGCTGCCAAACTTGAGTGGGCAGGCGTGGGCGTCCATGGGAAAGTCCTCCAGTTGCATGGGGCATTCTGCTGAGATCGTCAACCTGAGACCAAATACATAAACATTTATTTATTAGGATGCATCTTTTGATTGAGCTCAAAAGCAGACTCATCTATAAAGGATTTGATCAAACATCATTTTTTTGAATATGTTGCTTTTGTTAGAAATGTAAACATTTTGTTACAACATTTGAGTACTAGAACTTGCAAAAAGCAGCAGTTTTATCCGTGTAAAACTGGTAATACCGCCATCTAGTGGTCATAAAGGGTCCCTCCAATTTTTTCCTCCCAAGTATAGATATATAATTAATTTGCTTTATCATTTGAAACTTTATATTTCTCAATTTTTAAACAGACAAAATCAGAGATCTTATACAGTGCCAGATCTCACTCTTTTTAATCCCCTAAAGAGCCTTTTCTATTAAAAACAAACAAAAAACACAAACCCATTTCCTGTTACGTTCACAATGAATCCGGATCTGATCATTGTGCTGGTGCAGGATTAACTCGATCGAGCGCTCGCACACCACCTTGTAATTCTTGCCCTTTTATTCCCCAGACGCGATCTGTCCTAGATTGAATTAAATCCCCGAGAGTATTTCTGCTCTTTACATGATGATGAATAATACGCCGTTTATAGTGATGTGGATTCACTAAAGCTAAAGGGGTGGCTGACAGAGAATTAGCCACAACACAAAGAGTCATTATATTAAAGGTTTTGTTTTCTGCCCCCAGCATCAAGGCATACATTAGTTACAGAGCATTTTTTTGTTTCTCTGAACCTATTCTGACTCAAAATCCACTTGGGATGTGTTTTTACGCTCTAATGGCTCCTGAATGTATATTCTGCAGGAGGGTTTCTCATTAAATCAATAAGAAGAACAAAGTGGGGTAAGAAGCTACCTTTGGTTTGGGGCCCAGATTGTGTTACTGTGTCGACACAACTCGATGTTTCTGATTGGAGGAGGAAAAAAAGGGGGTCTCTGGGATAAACTAATGAGAACATGGCTGCCGGCAGTTATACAATGTTCTAATTATTCATGGACCAATGTCCCATTATTGTGGTGAGAGCAGATGACTAAATTAGTGACTTTAAGTTAAGACACAACCCAGCAAATAAAATCAATCTAGAACATTCAGTCAGTTATTTTATTTGTGTAAAAATGAGACAGAAATGAACGACTTTAACAACGAGGCAAGATTAATAAAATAACAATCATATTCACTCAATGTTAAGGAAAATATTATGGAATTATTGGATGTTCAAGGAAAAACTGGCTGGAAAAAGCAATGACAACATTTGAGGTAAAAAGAGAAAATAATAAAATGCTTAATGTAGAGGAAAATGTGATGTAATCCAATAATAATAAAAATAGAACAGAATCACTCAAAGTTTAGAAAAATAAAATATGGGATCATTTGATATGAAGAAATGCATACTTGTTGAGAAAGAAATAAAAAGATATGGGAATAATTCAATATTGAAAACTTTACTATTTATTTTGTGGACAATTTTTAAAAAATGTTTTGGATTTTCTAATGTTCTGGTGTCTTCCTTTGTAATGTTTTCAACTAGTCAGTTTAGTTCTAACAATGTTGTTGTTTATCAATCTTTGCATTGCTTTATCAAAAACATGTCTTACAGGGCTACAAATAATGCCAATCAACCAGGCATAACAACTTGTTAAACTGCAAGAGATTTCCAATTACGAGTTCAAAAGTGAGTGCTAATTAATTTCTTCAAAGCTGAATTATTCCAGTTTTCCGTCTTCTGATTCTGTCAGTAAAGGCTGGAGACGACGAATACTCGGAACAGAACAGCAGATGAACAGATATTCTTGCACCTACAGGAAAATTTGACAATCTGATCTCGTGCAAAAGTTGAGAAGTTGGCAACACAAAAAAGGGCTAGAGATTGTGCTTTGTTAGCCACCATCTGTCTTTTCACACAAACCGACCCATTTTTAAATCTGCAGACTACATGTGTGAGAACAGGCTAAAAGGAGAACTGTTAGAACTTCTCAAATGTTAGATAACGAAGAAAAAAAAAACTGCAGACGTGTGAATGACTATATCATTCACACTTTTTATCGTTCTGCCAAAGGATAAAAACTCATGACTTGCTCATGTTGCTGGATATTTAGTAGTTGCACCAACGAGTCAGTATGCATTAAGCCTGCACTGTGGAGCGAGAAGTGGCAACTTATACATTTTCAATGAGGGACAACTAGACATATTTGCTCCGTAAATGCTACTCCTGTGAGTAATGGCTTTTAGATGAGACAGCAGCACAGAGAGGAGACGGAGGTCATGAGCTGTAAGCTGCAAGAAACATGTTCTTATTGTAATGAATACGTTCACTTTTTTTATTTCTTGCTATTAGTTCTTATAAATGAATGGATATTTTACTCTAAACTATTTCCCTCTGTTGTTTTTCCTTCACTAACGCCTTTCACATCAGTTTATTTAAACAAATGTATCTTTATTTAGAGATTTTCTGAAGACCCAGCACAGAATTCATTATTTTTTCCAGAATTTTGGCAATGTCTAACAAATACCACTAGGTGCTGCTATTTCCCTTCCGTGTGAAAAACTCAGCTTGGTTTTTTAAAATTGCTTTCCGATATATTGCTGATGGATTCAAAGCCTGTTTGTTTTATGTTTGTCGTTTTGTAGCCACATCTTGGACTTTTGCAACAAATATGCTACAAACCTAAAGAACAGACCTGTTTGTGTCATACCTTGCGGTCTGTGGCCTACCTCATTGTGTAGAGCAGGGTTCCATCGTCCTTCAGTCTCAGCAGCTTGTTGGGTGTGGTCATGTTGTGAGCGATGGACTTCTTACCATTGAGGAAGAAGGTATCAGGAGTCCAGATGTTGCTGGCCAGCAGGTTGTTTAATGGGAGCATTTCCATGGGGCCTTTGAAGCAGAGACGTTCATCCTTCCAGCTTTGACGAAAGAACACGTCTATAGTGTATTCCTGGGATGAAAGGTCACGGTGGGAAAAAGAGAATTCAAAAAGGTGAAGAAATTTTTAAAGCAAAATAAATTAATCTTGGCAGACTTTCAGAATTTGTCGCATCCATTTCACTTTCAGTGCTTCAGAAACACAGAGGTTGGAGGCTGCACTTCATAAATCTGTCATAAACTTGCGTGCGCTCGCTTCAAGCTCTGGAAAACAAACGACTGCGATAGCCGACAGAATAATGACGCTGTTAGCTGGCTGACATATACGCTTTAAGCAACTGAAGGGACGTTCAAGCCTCCTGCCGTAATCTATAAATCAATCATTATACAGTGACAATGCCTCTTTCGAGTTCATTATGGCAAAAAAAAGCAAGTTTGATGAGTGCGGTGTCAAAACTGTGCAAGGATGTGGGAGGAAGGTAATGGAAGAAATTCCTGAAAAAGGAGATTTAATGCTTTTCGCTGTCCAGGTAGAACGTTGTAGTTCGAAGGAGAAAGGATTAATGAAAATGGTGAATCATTTGGAACAAATTGGAAAGGAGCAGCCGAACTGAAGTAGTTCCCAAAAGTTACAATCACATGATTTGCAAGTATTATAGAACTGATACTGTAAAGACCTATGGTACCAAAGGTTTTTTTAATGAAATGACTACATGAGCAGGAGTCCAGGGGTTTGTGGTGACACTAAGAGGTGGTGATGCTCTAGATAAGAGATTACATACATTTACATGGTTTTTGTGGCCATCAACAAACTTCTGACATAATCCTGGCTAGATATTTGGTCTTTACTGCTAACAAAACTGGTCGAGTTCATTTAAATTATCTGGATTCAGCTTTTGAGGATTCTGTCATCACCATCCTTGACAGATGGTACATCTTTGGGTTTGAAAACCTGGCCTTGAGTCTTCCTTACATCTAGCCAAAGAGCCTTACGATAATGTCCAAAGGGATTTAGCCGGTCAATATGGGCAACAACAGATTTCAGTCAAGTTTGAAGGTTTTGGCACCCTTTCGGTCTTACCAATTTTCGGTAATCTTAAAGGGACAGTTTGGGTCTTCTTGCTCATTAAGTGGAAGTAAATTGCTTAGTGGTGATCTTGAACCTTTAACTCCCTTTGAAAAACATTTTGATGAATTTATGTACAACTTTGACCCTAGCAGACTTGTAACTGTGGAAAGGATTTGCATCTGCAGTGTTTGCTGTGGAAGAACTCACCATCTCTGTGTCAGACACAGGACCGAAGCTGGTGACAAAGATGTTCGTCTTGATTTCCGTCACATTCTCTGGGGAGTGGAAGAGAAACATGCAATTAGACAAGTTAATGCAAGAAGCCTTTTAATAGGATTGAAAATGAATGCTAATTGTGAGTTATTTAGGGACAAGGTGACCGTTTAAAAATGCTAATGAGCAACAGAGAGAAAATGCCAGGAAGCTTTTTGTCTTTTTGTGAATATGCATCTGGTCAAAGGCCACTAAATGCGGTTGGTTGCACAGTTTTGAATGCCGAATGGAGGCCTGTGTTTTTCTGGCATGTATTTTTAGGCCCTCTTGTCAAGGGTAGCAACCGTTACCAGGCTCTGAGAGCTGCCTTTTGCCGTGACACATCGCAGTTAAAAAATAAATAAATGAATAAAAGTGGACAACTTCTGTCTGCATGTGGTAACAAGGTGAACGCTAACAGGGGCAACAAAAAAGCTCAGGAGAATTTAGGAGTAAAAGTGTAATAAGCAGGAAGCTGTTAAGAGACAGAAGGAATAAAAAGCTCTCATTTCAGAAGTCCCTCAGGAAAAAAAAAAGGAAGCTTTTCATTTTTGAATGACAGTTTTCTAGCTCTCAAGGTTATCTCCTGTTGCCACGGTGAGGAGCATGAATAAAACGCCTCAGCGATCTGCATTCTGGTTGCGGTGACGACAGCTAGATTTATGGAGACTGGCCACTCTACATGAAGTGGCGCTGCTTATACCCCAGAATCTGTTGCCCAAAAAGAATAACTCAGCCTGAATGGACACATTGGATGTGACTGAACCTCCGAGTCCTGGGCGGAGCCTGTTGTCGTAGCCATCCAGGAGGCTGTCCAGGATCCTGGTGAAAACCGTGCTGTCCTCATTGGCGTCCTCCTCTTTTTGAGCTTCGGACGGCTGCTGACAAAGACTGGGAGGAAGTGGGGAGGTGAGGAGAAGGAAAGAAAAATGGAGGAGGGGGGGAGTGAGAGAGGATCATGGCGTTGGTTAAAACTGCAGGACGTCAAACGTGACATGGTTATTTTGATTAATTAGCCAGCAGTATTGAGGCCAGACTTGTTGTGATTAATTATTGAACATAAGTGCTGCTTACAAGTACCAGTAGAGATAATTAGCGCTTAGATATGTGATTCAAATGCAAACAAACGAGCTCTCCTTATAATTAAAGCAAGAGGGAAGGCATTATATGAAGCTGACCCTTTTTTGTTTGTTTATTTACAGCTTTTTGTCTGTTTTATCCTTTTTTTAAGGAGGAGACATAAAAAAAACTTTATAAACATGCAAGTTTCAACTTAAAATTTTTTAATTTGTACTTTTTTTTGTTTTTAAGCCTTCAGGCGACACTCTAGCACTTCAGACAAGTGATCAGTCAGTGGGAAAAGGCAACACGTTCTGGAATCTATCATAACATATAGTGCGATTATCCATAAGAGGTTTTCCTTGTCCCAGAACAAGTGAATGAGTGAAGTGTTGGGAGGTTTCATTTAGTGGCATCAGTTTACCTGTTTTGGCATCCGAGCAGGAGCAGGAGGGAAAGTACAAGCCAAGTCATGTTAAGAGCTGCAACACACAAAAGCAAAGCGTGTGAATGTCTTTAGCTCTGTTTGAATGAAAAAGACGGAAAGAAAATCTGACAATTATTTGAAGACGAATCCCATTTAGGAGGCAAAACTCTTTGTTCCTCTGAATGCCGAGGCAGAGCAGCACTAAATCAAGCAGTGGGACAATGTGCGTTCACTGAAGCTGCAGTCTGCAACTCTGTCAACAGCCAGGAGTGATATGGCAACAACAGATAAATCCCCTTATGAGAAAGAAAATAAGCAAACTGTTTTCTGCAGCATGTTCCATTCCAATGAATTCAGGGTTTATTGCAAAACATGTGGGCAACCCCCCCTGCCTTCCCCCATCCTCTGTACCGTCTATTCCTTTCTCCTCTATCGCCACATATTTGCATCCTCTCTATCTGAACACAAAAAGGAATAATGTCTGAGAATAAAGAGAAAAAGCATCAACCTGAATGTGGATCCATCTCTTCCGAGCGCCTGGAGGCAGAGGGTCTACAGCCGGACTGTACCACCACCTATTCTTCTCCGTTGCTAGCCACTCGTCTCACCTCCTCCTCCTCCTCTTTGGCTTCCTCACCATGGACTGTTTCCGCACTCTCTCTTTCTGCTTTTCTCTCTGTCAATCAGCAGCTCCCCATCAGGAGGTGTCTCTCTGCTTCTCTCCTCCTTCAAGGCTTTACCGCATCGCCTCCAGAAGTGTTACACCAGCAGCAGCAGTAGAAGAAGAAGGGGGCTGCCTCTTCTGACTCGTTGGCCAGCCTCTGAGGAGACTGGATTCACTCCACGTTTTTTTCCCTCCTTTATTCACTTTTTTTTTGTTTTTTTTGCACCGCCTACTGTCGGTGCGGGAAAATACAATGCTGGGAGGAACGTTTCCTTTAAACAACAATATTGTTTCCCCTGCTGCCCCCTTTAAATCACCTTAATACACAAAAATACAAACCTTCAATTATCCCCACAACACAACACAACATGAAACTATGGCAGAAAGGTTAAAGGACAAAAGATATTCTTACTCAATAATACCAATAGCCTGGAAGTTTGTTGACATTGTCCATTGACTGAGATCTACTGGTGTTTAAATGGAGATAGACTGGAATGTGGAGAAATGTCTGTCTGGTTGGACGAAGAAAACACATTCACTTTCAAAGTGAAAAATCAATACTGCTTAAAAACAAATGGATTTTAATTGGAAGAAACTGTTGCAACTGCTACAAGATATGAAACATAAGAACAATAACACTAAAAGAGAAGCAAACAAAAATACATTTAATAACCAAAACAAACTCAAAATATATTTAATTTAATCCCAATAATTATTGTTAATGTTATGTACTTATAAATATCCTGCAGGTCACATTTTAACCCAAAACTTAGCTAGTAATATTGTTTTAATAATTTTAGCTCTTTTTGGTAGCAACCTGATACAAAAATATAGAAATTAAGCTACTTTATTTACTTCAGCTAATTGATTAGACTAGTTAAGCAATTGGGCTATGCTGCTAACTATTAGCATTGCTAATTGAACTGTTGTTCGGTACCGTTAGCAATACTTTAATCAGTTTATTAGCAATAGTTAATTATGTTATTGAGCTAGATGTTTTTGGCATGTTTGTTGATGGGATTGGAGATTCTTCTGCTTTTATGAGGTTCCACTGAGTTTTATTAAGGAGTATAATAATAGAGAAATCTGAGCTCAGATGCTAATTAGTTTACTTTCCATGATGGCAAATTGTTCCAAGTCATTATATGATTGAAATATTTTAGTTTCCTCATGTACTGTTTTAAGTGAACTATGAATACTGCTCTGGCAAATCCTGGAAGAGAGTGTCCAGCCAGCAAGTCTTGACCTTAAGCTTCTTATATAGAGCCGGTAAAGATAACTTAAAGCACACCAACAAGTCCACTTCTAAACAGCACAAAAAGAAAACCAAAAAGAAGATTATGAGTGGTCCAGACATAAATTAGATCCAGCATATGTTAAAGATGTCACATCTGTTGATTTAACCTCAGATATGATGGGGTGCAAATACTTTTTCACAGTCCAAGCCAGGTTACCTTGACTGCTCTTTGAGAAAGCAAATCATCTTTTTAAATGTTTTTGTTTAGATTTACTTAGAATCACCTTTGTTTTACATTACAATTTATTTATAATGTAAATCACTGAAGCGTAATAAAATAAATAAATAAATCTGCAATGAAACTAATTTTTCCACCGCCTTAATTTCCACACTCCACTATCCAGGGACACACTTATCATCCTGCCGTAAGAGGGAAGCCGAGCTCCACGTTTAGTAATTAGTGAATGACGTTTAACCTCGTCCGCTTGCTTTAATCCGTCTGTAGACGGAAATGCGAACAGCAAAGAAAACAAGTGAACCCACATGAGAGACTGAGTTCAGCACCACGGCTGGCGGACAGCTCCTACACAGAGGATTCCCAATGTCCTGCATTATGTGTCCTGTACTCACCCCACTGTTTAACACTGAGTTAAAGCATAAAAAACATAAAACTTTAGTGATATCACATATACACTACGGCATTGATTCAAACACAGAATCGTTTTTCATTGGTCAAATTCTCTTCATTGGTGAATGATGTCATCCCACCTCTTCTTTCAGGAATGCTGTTGACGGAAACAAGAAGTTGTTCGCCATCTATGACACCAGGTAAGAGGAAAGCCCTGGTCCCAGTCCCCTGGTCCTCTGGACCCAGTCCCCTGGTCCTCTGGACCCAGTCCTCCTCCCTGCTTTTGGACCCCTGAGTGAGGCGCACACGCACCGTTCCTGTTACACGCGGTTCTCTTCTTCATCGGACCGACTTTCTAATCAAGCAACATGACCCACTGTGCGAGCTGATGTTTAAGATCAGACCGTCGTTCGCGATTAACAGGAAGACCAATCAGATATTGATTAAAATATAGATAAAAAAAAAAATAAAAAAACACCCTGCCTTCACTGGATAATGTTCCGCTCGCGCCATTTTTATTGGAAACACGGCAGAGGGGAATTGGCGCTGGTGTGGGGCACACTGTAAAAAATGTCCATTTAGAGAAGTTGATCTTCGCTAAATGAAAAAAAAAATATTTTCAATAAATATTTGTAAAAATCTTAAAACACGTGTAATGTTTTACAGAATTAAATATGTTTAAAGATAAAAACAAAGAAAATTCATTAAAATACACTATTAATGCTTTTTGTTAATGAAAAATAAAGGCCGTAACTATTCTGTACATTCATTCATCATATTTATTTATATTCTAGCTTTTAAAATGGAAAATAAAAAAAAACATTAATCAGCTGCATCATGGGAACTGTTAGACTCCATTATTATTTTTTTTACATGTAGACATTCATAGTAATTTTAATTAAGATACCTCTTCAAAGTCAGAGCTATTAACAGCCCCTACTTTGTAATCCAAAATGGCTGCCTTGTTTATCATTCCATTTAATTTAGAAGATTGAAGTTGAATCTTCATCCTACTTGTTTCACGAAACAAGCAACTGCACACTGTAGCAACATATTTCCTAAGATTTTATCTTTTAGTTTATTGAGATACAAACATTTAGAAATACAAGTAAACGGATAATTAAAGATTTCTACCCTTTACACTCATGGTAGCCATATTGGATTTTGTGGTTGGGAATGGTGAAGAACTTCTGTCCAGTTTGGAAAGCCAACATTAGGGGGTGTGGTCTTACTGATAGTGACAGATGAAATATAAACTATGTATAAGTACTGTGGGGACACCATTATTAGCTTGTTAGCTGTTAGTGGTGCTCAAATAGCCATATTCCAGGTGACCAATGCAAAGCTAAAGGGCTGTTTCAAAGTTTTTGTTTAGACTGGGGGACTCAATGTAGAATGCTTGAACTAATCCAACTACAACTGTTTCATCTCATTAATATTTAATGTAAACCTTTTATTTCAAAAACCATTTGCTAACAATTGAGCAGTTTAAATTATTATGCGCTACCATTTAAAATGTCTTGATTCAAATTATTTGAACATTTTGCTTACATATCATCTTTTATGTTTGGACTTGATGTGTCATGATCCGTGTTTTTCTGTGTTTAGTTCATGTCTAGTTCTGTGTCTCTGTGCTCTCCTTGTTGTCCTGTCTCCCCTCGATTGATCCCAGGTGTGTCTTGTATCCCTGATTGCCTCCCTGTGTATTTAGTCCCTCC
>CAEGAG010260671.1:0-13494 GCA_903067065.1 Brachyrhaphis terrabensis | reverse complement strand
ATAGGGTAACATCCCTCCTCATATTTCCTGCTTGAGCTTCCTCTATTATTTCCTGTCTTCCCTCCAGAGGGTATTTAGACAAGAGTTTGAACAGGTGAAAACTGTAGTTTCAACGGAATAAGTGCTCAATAAATCCCTTTTATCACCAGGATGGCTGTAAAATAACATTCACCTTAGGCTACAATAAAAAAAAAAAAAATATGATGAGCACAGATGACAACAGTTAAATTTGAGGTGTACTTTATATATTTGCAAACAGAGTTGATGACAATGACACACACTGAATAAAAGTTTGTGTAAAACTCTATTAAAGGGACAGTTCAGGATTTAGGAATTCAATTCGTGGAAGCAACTAATATCTTTCCTGTGGTGTAAATTTCTCTTGGCGTCATGTTTCAGATAGTCATAGCAATTTCCCTTATTAAAATGCTATATTTTCTTTTAAAAACCTTTAAACAACCACTATATGTACAGTTATTTACACTGAAAATGAGGATAAACAAAATAAAACGTTGGATTTGATGCACCACCAATGCGGAAGATGCACTACGATTGCAACATCCTCATTTAACCCGAGTCATTACCTCAAAGAAAAGCAAGGCAATATCTCATCAAATAGTCTTCTTTTAAACTGCTGTCATATTTTTTAGGGGGGGTTTGTGCTGCTTAAGTTTTTTCTCATTTACTCTTAGTTCTGGTGATTTGATCAAAGTGACTTTCTTGTGTTTGAAAGAACTTTGTTTTTCACATGCATAAAAATATTGTCTCCCATTTTAGCAAATGGAAACACCTAAATATCAAGCACATTTTTTAAAATGCCTTGCTACTTTTGCTACTTTTCTTGAAATAAAGGGCTCCAGGTGAGGAGGACTTTCTCTACATATTAGAGAGGAAAACAGGCTCACCGGAGCCGCCAACAAGAGCTTACCGCGGGATAGATGATACGATGAAGAAATCACGGTGTTGTAGGTAACGCGGCTAAAACAGATGAAACCGAAAGAGCAGCAGAGAAAGAGTGACAAGGGGGCAGCTTGTAATACAGGGGGCCACAGTCGCGATGGAGGCTCACTTCCACTTTTTCAAGCCTTTCGATCAAGCCGCTCAAACGTGCCCACCAGGCAAGAGCCGGATTCTGGAGAAGGAGGGAGGTGGAGTATCTGGAGGAATTGAAGGATGGCGGTGGAGGTCTGGGAGTGCTGGGGAGGAGGGTGGGAGGGTGAGAAGTGCCTGTATCAATCCGTCACTGACTGACAGCTGACTCCTGCGCTCGCTGTGGCCACGGGCAACTGACCAGAACTCAGGCGAAGCTGGCCAGCTGTTTGCGGGGATCCATCTCTTCGCCTCCAACACATTCAAACACATATAGACCGTGATGGAGAGAAATTTTCCATCCAACAATAGCTATATCCCTACCACCACCTCCCTGCCTCCCCCTGCCTCCTCGGTCTGTCTGTGACATCTTACAAGTCAATCAATCAACCTCAGCGAGCTGGCATGAAAGCGCTGCATTTATACAGAGCACACCCTGCCTGTCATATTTGCTCAAGTATTTTTATTTAAACTGACCTTCAAACCAATCCACTTTTCTCCCCCTGTAACGCCTCAGGTATTTGCAACAGCGCAGGAGCTCTCAGACAGATAGGAACAGTAGAGAAGAACATCTGGTGTCTTTCAGTTCCACCCTCAGCAGCTTTCACCTGAACTCTTGGTATTTGAAAACCTTTATCGCTTGCAGGCCCTCAGAAAATCAAATGATTGTTTCATCTGTATCCACCCGTATGTGTGTGTTAGCTCATCCTCAGACTTTCTAAAAATTCTCTGCAAATCACTATGTGATCTGTCAGAGGAACTTGTATCTCTACGATTCTGTGGGGGTGAAACATATAATCATATTAATCACGATGAACTGGTCATCAACTAATTTAGTAATTGATTAGTTATCAACTAGTGTATGTACTCTGGAAAGACAATTTGCTGAAAGAACAACACACTCAGAGGAGTAATTAAGCCTAAACTGTACAAGAAATGTTTGCATTTAAGATGAAAAAAGAAACTTTTGTCTAAAAATATATTCTGCTCAAAACTAAGTGGCATAGTTTTAGCTTCACCTGATTCAAATTCTGTAAAATAAAAATCCTATTGTGCCTCTTTTTGCTACCCAATTCAGANGATAGGTCAAGCAAGAAGGTCTGAGCATTTCACATGTATTTAAAAGATTTCTTAAGCTGCAGATGTTTCCTTTGCTACAAATAATTGAGCATGCACAAAAGGAATGCTATGTTATTGCATTTTAGTCCGAAAAGTTTTTCTAATTTCAAATAATGAATTGAATTATTTATTTGCATAATTTAATGGATGTCTAATATTGTTTTAAAAAAGGCTTAAACAATTAAATGAAAAATTTAGCAGAATTTGCCAAATTTTTTTTATCCAATTAATTGATAGAATAATTAATTACTAAAATAATTGTCAGTTGCAGCCCTGTTTGTCATTACTATTGTTTTAAAATGTTCTACTTCACAGTTCTTTGTCAGAGGTAAAATTATAGAGATTTGCAATCAATCTCATTCTCTATTTAATTACATTTTGAGAACAAATTTGAGGCATTTTATATACATCTTTATGTCAATTCAGTCCATCTTCTATATCCCTGGTGAGAAAAGGCATTCCACAGCATGATACTGCCAACACCATGTTTCATGAACAGGATCAGGATTGTGCGTTCTTTCTGTCTTTGGCCGGTGTTTGGGGGATATCGGAGTGAATAAGGTGTAATACCTGTACACAATTTGGGCTGTTATTGGTAAAAAGTAATGTGGAAATCTGTGAACCAAGAGCGTGAAGAGGAGAGCCACTTCTGAAAGAGAACCGTGGGCAGTCAATTGTAGTTCCTCTCAAGCCATGTAGAGGACACAGGAAACCTGAGTAAGAAGGTGCTCTGATCCGGTGAGACAAAAAACTATTTGGACTGCAAACCAAATGGTAGATGTGACAGAAAAGTAGCACTGAACATCCCACACAGTGATGGTACCATCATGCTAGGTGTGTGGTTTATGGTTGTTAGTGAAGGAAAAGTTACAGGTATACTTCACAACACTGAATGTGATTCAAGTTGGAGGATTAACAGTAAACACTGAAATATTAACTCTGTTGAGTTTTCGTTTTGTAAAATTGTTTTGTTTCACAGCTACACCCTTTGCAACACACGCTTCAAAAATCAGTTGCCCCATCACTCAATCGCACCTCAGTTTTAAAATTAAAGAAGGACTTCTGTCAGGTTTTTCAACTTGCATCTCCGTTTTCAATCTAACAACCTTTCTCCCCCAACAGTACCTCCCTTCATCATCTTACTGAAAGTCTCCCCTCCACCAGACTCAGCCCAACTTCTGACAGTATCTCAGCAGGAGGGCACAGCCCTGATGGATGCCACAGATGGGCTTTTCCCTTAGAGCTCCTGGCCGCAGCTCAGTGTGTTCCCTGCAGGGTCAGAAGCCAGGGCTCCCCATGAAATGAATGTTGTAACAGGAAACAAAAGCAGGGCCCCAGTCCTCACCAAGAGGCAAAGCTCCCTCTTGAGTCTCATCTTCCATGCTAGGAATTGGGGGGTAGGTCAAAGAAAGAGAGAGATAGAGAAAGAGAGAGAGAGAAGGGTGTTGCCAGGTTAAAAGTTTGTTGGTCACAGAAAAGAAGGACCACTACTTAAAAAAACAAGTGGAATATTTAGAGAAAGACTTTTATTTGACTGATAGGGAGCATGATTTTATCTACAGCTCTTTGCTCTATTTACACACACCATAGTGTAGGATTGTGATATCCATGCTGTTATGATTTATGATTATGATTACTAATTAATTAATTGCTTTGAAATTTCCAATGTTTGTGTATGACAAATGCTATTGCCAACTCCCACTATATCCACAGTAAACGCCACAATGGACATCATGCTTTGCTTCCATTGCGACCTTTACTGTTGTGTTGTGGCTCTTTGCATTTTGATAGCACTCATATCTCGAGACATCGTCAATAATCTATTAAAAAGATATACAAGCAGAGAGTATCTTTTAATTCAATAAAAGTAAAATATTAATGACAGAAACTCATTCAGTGGCTTCATGTTGGAGGGAAACACAGCTCAGCAGATAAACTCTTGAGTCGGTTTTCAAGTATTCAAGATAAAAGAGAACACGTACAGTTACTCAAAGTAAAAGCTCAGCCAATAGCTAAGTCTAGGAGAGAGACAGGGTCAAACACTGAAAGACAGGGCCAAGTGTATCCATCCATAGAAGGAGAACATCAAGTTGTTGGCAGCTTTACTCCAGCCAAACCCCGCCTCCCGGAAGGTGTCACAGCTTAACAGGAGAACACCAAACAAGATGTTGTTTCTATGAAGTGTAAAAAACGTAAAGTTAAATTTTGAGTTATCAGCAAATAATGCAAGATTAGAGAGTAGTAGGAGAATGTCTCAGTGTGAGGAAAAGTGGTCATTATGTCCTCCAGCAACCTAAGCCTATAGCAGCAATCTAATCTAAGCCCCTCTGATAATAAGGTTTGTAAAACAAGGAAAGTGTTACGCCTATATGACAGACAGGATATATCTGATTCTATATAATTAATTTCACCACACAACCATTACTGAATAGTATTAATGATCATCAGAAAGTAAAAATGTATAAATGTATATTTTTAATTAGTTTTCATGTTTTTCATTTGAATGGATTTTTTATGTTTTCACCTTAGTTATACACGTCAGTGCAGCAGTCACATAGACGATTAGCCTGTCAGACAGGCTAACCCCATCTGAGTAAATCCTTCTGAAAATAAATGTGTATTAAAAACATTATTCTGCCCTAATTGGTCACACGTAGTGTACATATTGTATATTCTAAACAAGGCAAGGCTCTGATTTAGTCATATCTCTTCAAACTAATTACAAGAATGTCATATCTCTTCAGACTAATCACTGTCACCGGTATCACTGATACTGTACAAAGATATCAAGTGGGTACAGGATGCGGCGGAAATGGTGGCCAAGTATATGAGTATAAGGAGTTTTCTGGCAGGCTCATCCCTGTAGCTGACCTCTGGTGAGTCAGACTAGAGCAAAGCTAGAAATTCAAGGGGAACATAAAAACAGCAGTCGCATACACGACTATGCTTAACAAATGTTCTCTGACTTATTCCAGAATCCCCTCCCCTCTTCTTTATGTGGAGTTAGTCACTTATTAATCAAAGAGAGGCTGCTTCTGGCATCGAATATCATCACAGCTTGGAGGTCCAACGGAACCTTTTGAGTGTTTCAACCCAACAGCAGCGTTTGGCACCTTGGAAATGAGAAAAGGTTGGACAGACAAATCCAGAAGCTGCGAGTAAAAAAGCCAGCATGCTTTTAATGCCAAAATGGTTTATATTACCCTTATATAAAGCTGTGTTAGACTTAATATATTATTTGAAACTCTTTTGATATAGGAGTACTATTATAACCCTGTACAACAGAATCAGTTGGGGGGGTTGGTGCCAATCTCCTGTGGTTTATTGGGTGAGAGGAGGGGGACAGATTGGACAGGTCAACAAAGCGATGGACATGAACGGCTAACCATACACCCACACTCGCATACCTAAGTATTACCCACTGAGCCTAACATGCATATGTACTATTGCTTATTTATTTATTTATTTATTCAGAAATGATAGAGCTATGCAAACACAAGCATCCCAAACACACTTCCCACCTTCACTCTCTCCCTTCCTCATTGGATTCAGTTGGCTGTGTGCATACACGGTCATCTGCAAGCATGTGAGGGTGTGTGCGTGTGTGTGTGTTTCACGCAGGCGCGTGTCTGCATTAAGTTGAGATAAGCTGATCCCAGTTAGATTGCAGCCTGTTGGAGCTGAGAGTTGCAGCAGGCAGCGTAGCCATGCAGCCTCTGGCTATCCACTAAATTAAAGGCCTAATGCACAATCCTTCGTGCAAGCTGACAAACTAATGAAATGGAGAAGTGGGGGGCCCCCAAGAGGATTGGCCGGCAGATGAAGACGCCTGCGATGAGGGATTCAACCCAGGAGCAAACCTCCCCAACTTGTCTCCCCTCCTACATTTCTCTATCCCTCTCCCAGTTTTGTGCTCATTCTCTCAGTTATTCACCATCTGCCTCTCACTTTCCCTCGCTCTGCACAAAGCAAAAGATGTCAACAGCATGTCTAAGCGCTCGAGAAAAGGTGCAGTTCTGCAGTATCTAGTTCTAAGAATATTTCACATGATTCATGATGTGTGTGTGCATAATTATAAGGAGTTCAGACATTTTTTTATTTTTTTTTTGGCTGTGTTTTGTTTGTTCCTACCTAACATGACGGTCCCCGCAGACGACTTAACAGACTTAACCCACTAACCTTGGAAGAGGTGCTTTGTCTATAAATAACTGCCACCAATTAAAGCTGTTTTTCTGAGTCCTCCCCACAGAGCAGGGCACCGCAGCGTCCCTGACGACTTGTCTCCGGAGCAGTTCAGCAAAGGAGCCACCACCCTGTTAATTAGAGCTACTATCATTTACCTGCCCCTGTCTTGGTGCAGAACCATATTATCTCTTACATGTAGACAAAAAAGGTATTGGCGCATATGAATGCAAAGTAATTGTGTCTCCACCAAAAAAAAAACTCCCTATAATATCCCTAAATAATGGAAACAAAATTATTCGCACTAGTTAAGCTTTTCACTGTTTTATCACAATGCAGCCACACATTTTTTCTGTATTTCATTTGGCTTTTATGTGATAAACCAACACAAAGTGGTGCATAATTGTGAAGCAGAGTTCATTTGTATTCTGCCCACCTCAGTCAATACTTTGTAGAATCACCTTTCAATGTAATTAGAGTTGAAAGTAAATGGTAAATGGATTTTGCGTATTTAGATACTTAGATTTCTGTCCATTCTTCAATGTTGACCAGCTTCTCTGTGCCTGATGAAAAAAGCCCAATACCACCGTTATGTTGTATTGTGGGCATGGTGTGTTCAGTGTGAGGTTACACCACACACATACACACACCCCTTCAGCATGTAAACCAAAAACTTCAGCAATTGTTTCATCTCACTTTCTTTCACATGCTTGCTGAAAACTTTGAGGGAAACTGCAAACAGTAACAGCTCTGGCTTCTTTCTTTCAACATTGACTTTCTGTTTGTCATTCATCTATATAGACCACAGTTGTGGAGTCCATGATCAATGACTTCCTGTCAACAGATTGTCCCACCTGAGCAGTGGCTCTCTGCAGCTCCTACAAAGTTACCATAGGTCTCTTGGCTGCAACTCTGATTAATGGTCCCTTTGTCCTGACTGTAGGTTTGCAGTTGTATCTTAGTCTTTTCATTTTTGGATGATGGATTGAAGGGTGTTTTGTGAGCTGGATTTATATTTAGATTAGATTATCTACATGTGAACTCCGTTTTCTGATCAAGTGACCTCAGATTGAAACTCAGTGGATGGGGTTTTATTTTGGGGTATCAGTTTAAAAGAGGTTGCTGAACGCATGTAAGAATTATTTTCCTCCCCTTTCACAATTATTAGCAACTTTTTATGGGTCAGTCCTATAAAAATCCCACTAAAATATATTAAATTGTGTGGTTGTAGCACTGTAAATCCCAGTAATTTGGCACCTTCACTCAATGCTGAGGAAGAAAACTAGTCGTTTCCTACCGTTTTACATTGGTCTTTGTAAAAAACGATGAAATTGGACATGTGTGGTAAACGAACAATGAATGAGAGAAAAAAGGGAGGAAAACAGTGCGATAGCTGCAGCAGGAAATGAGCTGAATTACTCTTTAATTGCCATCGCTATCAATTAGAAGTCTCGGAAATCTGTTGTGGTTTGGGTCTTTTCCTCCGCCTCCTCCGCCACAGTTTGTTGTTCTTACGAAGCTATCTATTAACATCTTAATTGCCGCCTGGTTGTCTCTGTTGTGCCGTTGCAATTCCACCAAGTCTGACTTCTAGCTCCGAAAGCCAGCTGTCTTTAAACTGGATAGTAGGAACGCTTTGGACTGGATCTCTGGCACAAGCAGCAAAACATCCATTCTCCAGATGTGCATGGTGTTGTTACCATGATTTATTGGAATTAAGTTATATTTAAAGAGAGATTGTTTGTTTTTGGCACAGGGTAAGTTTAAATAAATAAATAAAAGGTATTGTGTTTCAGTTCACCTCTGTTTGTGCATTTTTCAGTGTCATGGGTGTGAAATTGCTCAGTCAGATGCTGATGATTAAGTGGGCAAAATGTAATGATGCTATCTAGCCTATAAGTGGCCAGGCCCATGGTTGATCAAAGGTTAACACCACTTCACCTTTAAGACAGGTTCCATTAGCAATTATATTGGGTTAACACTAGAGCTTGTGCAATATCTGTGTGTAAATGTGTGTTGTTGCGCCGTTTTTCTGGTTTTTTTTCTCCTTAAATTGGTGCATATCTTTTCCAAAAAATTATAGATGTGTTTCGATAACTGAGCCAAGGCCTGAGGAGTATTGTGTGTTTGTCATAAACACCCAGAGACAGGAAACAGCCAGAATGTGTCAGTCAAGCCCTATCCATCTATCAGCATCTACTAACCAGCCTGCAGTCAGTGGTGTTGTGCTAAATGGCATTTTTACACATTAATGCATTGGATTACACTGAGGGATGGAGGGAAAGCTGTGGCAGCTGCACAATAGGCTCCGCTCCCCCAAACAACACGCACAACACCCGGGAACACACACAACGCTAATAGCCCTGCCTTTGACATTTGAAGTAACATTATTATAGAACTCATTTGGTCCACAGACGCCCCAGGCGGGAGGCTCTGTTCATCAGGTAGGCCAGGGCTGCAAGAGACCGGGAGTTGAGAGAGGGGGAACACGCAGGGAAGGGGGCATGAAGCAAGGGGTTGAAGGGGGGTGGATGTCAGAGCCTCTGGGTTTGACATTCTCAGCACAACAGACAGCAAAGACGAATGCTGGGTAGTCTACCGTCTGCGCACGCATGACTTAACCCATTCCTGCAAACGACCATATTCAATCCCATACATGACCTTTCAAAAAAAAAAAGCTGAGGTTTTCTTCTCTGTGCTCCTTTGGACCCTATGTGGACCAGGCTTTTAGAGCAGTTACAGCAAGCAAGAGGCCTTAGTGGCAACTATAACGAGATAATCTAAAAACTGGCAACAGGTTGGTTGTTTATAGATCGGGGTCAAGGTCGCTGTGCTGTTCCAGTCCTTAACTTTTGGTCAGTGATGAAGGTGAACCTCAACCTCAACTCTTTTGGACAGATTTCCATCAAGTGGATCTAACTATCTTCTTATCAGTTCTATATTTAATGAAGTAGAGCACAGCTGCCACCAATATATTTCATAGTAAAGACATTGTGCTTTTATGTAAACACGATTTACAGATAGCCCAAAAAGTTAAACTGTGGTCCAATTTGACCAGATCAACTTCTTCCACAAAAGTTTGTGCATTACTTGTTTTAGGTTTCTTTCAGCAATGGGTTTCTTCTTGACACTTTCCACAAGAGCCAGATTTGTGCTGAATCAAACTGTATGCCACACATTTTCATTTCTAAACAAAACTTTGAAATACATGTAAAGTGTTAGTCCACCACATAAAATCCAAATAATATGACACATGACGAAATGTCGGGCACAAACACTTTTGAAAGTCTCTGTAAAGTTAGTGATTTTTCTCTCTTTTGCTCTGTTGTGCAGGTGCATGTGGTGTGTGAATATTTGTGTATAGATGTGGATGTGCAGGTTAGATGGGGTTCGAGGGTCAGGAGATGCTGCAGGGCTCTGCTGACGGCTGCAGGAAACCAATCAACCTTGTCTGTGTATTCCACGACCCGTCGTTTTCTTAATGACCTGCCCTGACAGGCCCGCTGCAGCCGCAGCCAAACCTCCCTGCGATGCTCAATGGATGACCGGCCCCCATCAGCAACATGCTAATGACTGAAACGGGGGGAAGGAAGCAAATTGAAAAATAGACAAAGAGAAAAAAAGGTGTAGAGTCAGTGAAAGAACAGATTGTTCCCTCCTTTAAAGAACAGAAACTATTAAGACACAGAAAGAAGGTGCTATAAATAACTTTACAAGATGAGGTGACAGCTAATGTTTTTAGTGGGAAGAATTGTTTTAAATTTTTTTTTTTCCCCTATAATGGAGTGTGTTGCCAGCCACTAGGTTTGTAGTGATGACATAAAGCTTTCTCTTTACTGAATTAATTTAATATAATGTACACTAAAATCATGGTTAGATGGTCTTGCTCTTAATATAACAACTAAAGCTATAATTAAATTATAATATATACAAGTTTAAAAGTAGAATCAACTAAAGACTCGTTATATCTCTGAAGGAGCTGCAGAGACTTATCACTGCATACAACCCTGAACTCAACATCTCTATTATAAACCATACATCATCGTGCTGTAGAAAATATGTTAGTTTTTGTTAGTCTATTACATAAAATTTCAATAAAATACTTTGAAACTTGCTGTGAGAAAGTTCAAACGTTGTAAATATTTTACCTAAGCACATACAAGACACCGGCTCTGGATTCTCATTCAGTTATGTCAAAGAAGTCTCTGTTTTAAGCTAGCATTAGCATTTCACTGTATAGTACTGAGAGGCCTTATATTACCTTTAGATGTAAGAAATATTATTCATAGTTCCTGTGTTTGTTAGCCGACAGGATGGCCTTCATTTGGGCCTGAATTGCAGGAATTGGTTTCGTCGAGTGGTATTTTTGCTTCAAAACACAAGTTGCACTTAGCACTATAGCTAAATCAAATCATTCAAGGTTGTGTTTGTGCAAACTGAATCTTAAAGAATAATCAACCACTCGGCTCTGTGTATGTGTTGCTGTTGTACCATCTACTGCATCTCCTGTGATTTTGATGGTTTGTGTGCACAGCTCGTAGGACGGCATCACAGGCTGTGAGAAATTGTATCAATCCCAACTCGGCACTCTTTAAAAGACTTTTTTGAAATAGTTGTTGCTATAGTTGCACCGTAAGCTTTCTTGTTTTTGTTGTTGCGTCTGCACCTCATTCGTGCAAGTTGTCATGTGTTGCAGTGAAACCCAACTCAGCTCCACCGGAGAATTATCCCGCCATCTGTCCACCCCCGTGTCTAAGCCAAGCTACATACCATCCGTGCTGGTGTTCATTTCTCCACTTTCCATACCTGGTCTGAGCTGCTGTCTGGTCATTAAGGTCATTGACCTGAAATCTGATAGCAGTCAATGAGTTAACCAAATGAGCTATCTAATAGCTGAATCCTGCTCTAAGCACACACCCTTCCAATACTGCTGTGTACATTAGTGGCGTAAACCCGGGTGGTGAGGGAGGGGGCAGATAAAGGGAAGACTTGATAAGGGAAGCAACAAAACTTAAGATAAAGGGAAACAGGAAAACCTTATGTATCATTCACTACAATTTTTTTTTCCCTTTGGTATGAGACGCAGCTGCACAATTGATTTATCATTTTTTATTTAGAGGATGTACTCTACCTCATAAAACCCAGTAAAATGAAATATGCCTGTGAAATACATTGCAAAAAATTCAGGGTTTTCTCTACATGATGGAACTATATTTCAATTCCTGCCATTGTGATGCTTGCCAGAATCCCCTGGCAGCCACAGAGAGGTTTGGGACTTTTAAGCTGTTTGTTTCATCTCAGGTATTAACCTCAATTTTATACCTACGCAGTGAGATAATCATGGTTTCAAGCTGTTAGTGTTTTCTTCACTTACCAAATCTACACACTTTTAATCCCTGGAAACTAATTAAGATTTATATAATTATAGTTTTTGCCTATTTAGTTAAGTCGGTTTGTGCGTGCCCGGATTTTGAGCTCGTGTGTGTGGGATAAGAGAGACAAGCCACGGAAAAAGACGTGAAAGAAAAGGCTGTGGAAATCCAGTGTCTTCGGGAGGCGAGGCGAATGAAGGTGAAGCGGCAAACAAGGCTTCCATTATGTGTGTTGGGAGGCATCAAGCTGCTGCAGTCCTTTTGAGTAGCCACTGACTGACCACCTCCCCGAACCCCCTTGCACCACACACATTTACACTCACATATACACCCCATCAGGCCCTGGAAATACCTTGCATTCCTTCCACTTCTCTGACTGCTCTCTGGCCAAGAGGAGATAACAAAGGAATGGGCAGGCGCTGAATGTCAGCCTGTAGTTTGGATACAGAAGCCCTTTTTTCCCCCTTATTGAAGCCACTGGACAGCACTCCTTATCTTGCCCATCCCATACACAGATATCTGACTGTTCTGCTAATGAGATGGAGCGCATGGCACATCTGAATAAGACGCTAGCCTGGCTCACCTGTTAATCCCATTGAAGTGAAACCTCATCCTGCTGTCAAAGGAGCACTTTGGCTTGTCCCTGTACCTGGTCCACACCTCATACCTCGGCTGGGCCAACTGCAGCCCTACCACTCTCCCCTGGGATGAGGTTTTCTCTTACTCTCAGGCTCAAGTTGCCGGTTCCGATGTCCTGGATTCCCTGGGTCTCTCGCCTCCTGTTTCACCTCCTGTAACATGCCTCTTTTACTTTTGCCATGCTCAGGTCATGTATACTATTCACCTCTTGAGTCTTCATCAAGACAACAAAGAGGGACTGCAAACAGATGCGCCGCTGCCCATTCGCTCGAGGGTTTTGCTCCACTGATGCACAATCAAGATCAAATAGATAATATTGCGTGAACATGAGGCAGCAGATTGATTTTCAGGGCCAGTTCATTATAGTGTAAGGGCAGAGCTTGACAGTCAGGTGATGTTCCGGCTGAAGTCCCCCCAAACTCTCTGCTGCGTGCTGGCCAGAAAACAGAAGCACAGATACAGAAGTTGACTTTCCAATGAGACTGGCAGGTGGGAACACACTGTGATTCAGCCACTGCTACCCCATTCCAACTGGAACCAATTCTGTCTTTTTAATGCTTTTTTTACTGTCCAAGACATGTGCAAACTTCATTGTCATCATTGAAATTCAATGGAAATGCAAGATGTTTTTAGGACATATAATAAATTCTTAATTTCTAAACTTACATGAACATATTTGATTTAAAATTTGTGAATTTGAAGGAATGATTTTTTTTAAACATGCAGATTTACCAGAAATGTCTGTTTTTGGTTATTACTGCAGCGTATATTGTTTCCTGAGTGTGGGTTGGGGGTTTAGGAATGTGTGGTCTTCTTATGGTAACAACATACAGAAGTAGCCAGAGGACTTTTAGTGCAAGTGGAAACATAAAGTGCGCAAGGCGGCTAAAACCATAAGTTTACATTCACCTAAAAAAATACACATCCGCTATTTTTCTCTTACTGTCTGAAGTTAAATCACACCTATCATCTATCATTTTACGTCAGTTAGAATTACCAAAATCATTTCAATTTGTTAAATGTCACAATAATGACTGATAGAATATGCCAGAGGCTTATTTAATCTCAAAATCACAAGTTTAAATATATATCC
>CAEGAG010260648.1:0-18200 GCA_903067065.1 Brachyrhaphis terrabensis | reverse complement strand
TATATATATAGAGAGAGAGAGAGAATATAACTACTCTGCTTCCTAGAAAAATATTCCTGCTGTGGAAATCTTTTCAAGCCTCTTTATAAACCCAAATAGCTCCCTGCGCAGAATAAACAAGGTCATTACTCCGCCTGTTTAAAATGGTCTTCATCACTCCCAGGGATTCTGTGGACAAACTAAATTGACTTTACTTTGGACCTCTACACATAACCATGTTCTGGCGGAAGCTCCTGTTCATCAAATAAGTAAGAGAATTCAGCTTTTTTCCCTATAGATAGCTTTAATGACTTCTGATCTACAGACTTTCACTGCAACATATGCAGTGAAAGTTGTCTTTCCATCCATGATTCACAGCTTATGCCTTTTTATTGAAAAGAATTCCCATATAGAAACAGTCCTGGATTCTTGGATCCCTTTGGAGCATCCGTTTGCTTGAGCTGAAACGTTTTTATTTTGTTCCCCATCTCCTCTCCAATCTTTGCCACAATGTTATTCCCTGCCAGCCATGACACACCAGTGAAAATCCTACTTGTGTCTAGATCTTGTGAAAAAGGTTTTTATTTCTTTTGTTTTCTGTGAAGCTTTTTTACTTACCTTGCTGCTCTGTCTGTGCCCTAGATACTCTGAAACAACTTCTTTGTGTGCCTACCTGCCTGTCTGCTCGCAAACAGCTTGAATTGAATCACATCTCACATTCATTGTGTGTTGTCAAATAAGCTCCTTATTACTTTTCAGCTTTCCACAGCCAGAGGAAAGGTATTAAGAGGTTAATATTTTTTCTGTCCTGTCTTGAGATGCAAAATCAGCAGCATAAAAAGGGCATGGCAGTAAGTCAGAACCTAATTATAAAATAAGTTGGATTATTAGTCGCAATTAAAATGGATCTCTCAACATCCTCCCAATTGTTTGTGTTAGAATCTAAAATGGCTTTATCACCAAAAGAAGTATCTAAACAGTGAATGCACTGAGGAATGTGTTCATGGCTGGTGAGTCTCAAAAACGACTGACTAAAATCTAACAGCATTAGACCTGTTACATTCATTTACAGAGGAGTAAATCAGAAAGACCTTGTGTGTATAACTAGATTTTGTTTGATTATTTTGGACATTCTTCACAAAAGGGAACCTTTGTCATGTTGGAAGGCCAAAATATGATGCAATTATTTTGTCAAAGAGTGATGCACTAAAATTAATATTTCAATAACTATTCATGCTGCATGAGAGTTGAAGGCTAATCAGCCTGTTGGTTGTCATACCCCAACATCTTCACTGGAGTCATGTCCCGACTTTGATTAGGTCACTTCACAACCTACAGTTTGTTTTTGACCCATTTGGTGGGGGTCTTTGTTTTTGTGTATTTGCTTCAGGGTATTGCTACCTCAGGACACAACACCATCACCCTCACTAATAATGCTTCTGCACTTGCTATTTATGCAGTATGTGGTAACTCTTCCCCATAATTTCCTATTAAGTTGATCAATTTATTACTTGTATGTATTTAATCATTGATCTGTATTTAGAGAACATGGTAGCTATTTAATAAAGAATCCTTGATAGCCAGACTGGTACTTCATTATCAATTTAACAACCAGATTTAGAGCAGTGCTTAAAATGGCACTGGCACCAGCATATATCTTTTATCGCACCATCTGGTGATTTTGCTGCTTGGAAAGGATGGAAACGATGGAGTGATTCGCGTTCCCTGCCAGCATCTCCAGTTCACTGTCGGAAAGAGCTACTTTCTGACCAATCAACTGTCAGTCTCAGGGTTACTTTACAAGCTGCTCTGGCGGCAAGAGGTTTTTGAAGCTCCACAGTCCTTCGAGTATTAGAGCCTCGGAGATTATGAAAAGCACAAGTTCTCCATATCACTGCTAACCATTGTAGTTCCAGAGAAACTGATAATCTTTGAACAGAATGTGGTTATTTTAATCCCTGGCAGGCAAAATGTGATAACAGGAGAGTGGGGTGACTTTAGTTGGAGCTGTCGAGTCCTCACCTGCCCTTTGTGTGGCTGTTCCAGCACTGTTCCTCGTCAGACTCTGTCAGTTTGCCTTCGGCACAGATGTCATCTGGTAATTTGGACCAGAACTTCTTGGACTCCTTTAATTTATCTTTGATGTCAATCACCTGCCATTGGCCGAAACAATGCAAAGAAAATATATTGACGTTCTATTTCAATTCAAAGATGAGAAATCAAGAACCTGAACATCATTTACTTCTATTAAGTAAAATTACAGATTTGACTATAGAAAGAACAACAGTAAATGCAAATAAATTAATACTATTAGAGACAAACTATCTTTATTTTGCAGTCATGCATCCAGTTTGTGTCCATGCTCAAGGCTTTCTGTTCATTTATTCCTTCATCAGAGAAATTCTGATGGAGATCAGAGTTTTTTTTTTTTCGTTTTGTCCACTTCCTTCCACAGTCGGTTCATCTCTGATTCATACAAGACAGATTTGAGGTTTCAAATCTGATATTTGGAATAAGTGGTCACCCCCAACTGATTCCATCTGGGCTCAACAAGACGCTTGAGAGGGTGAGCAGCAAACAGGACGGAAAGAAAGACAGCACAAACATGTTTGGTTTCTTCTATGTTCTTTGTTTTCAATTTGAAAAACAGTTATGAATACAAATACAAAACTCACATTTTCATACTCATACATTTAAGACATTTAGGAAAGGGAGGGGGGTAAAGAAAACAATAGATATAGGCCAAATAAAAATAAATATTACAGTATTAATTTATATTTGGTTAAAGCTAGCGTGAAAAGAAGCTGAAAAAATGTTAGAGGATAGTTTCTTTGAGACTGAATTGATGTAAGAATGGCTTTAAAGAACATGTGTCTTCTGAAAACCAGATCTCAGCCTAAAAAGAAGATGGGGAATGACCTTAAGTAAGCCATTGACAGAAGTTGTGGAATATGACTAAGAGGAGATTTTAATAAAGAAGTTAATGGGTCAAATTTGTGTCCAAGAAATCTTTTAATGAGTTTAATCTACTTTTTAAGTTCAATGATTCATATTATTTGTCCAACTCTGCTGAGAATGTTTTGTATAAGTTCACTGAAATGAATATATTTTGCATTTAGTACAACTTTAATAATTTTATTTATTCATACTTGAGTCAAGCTTTACATAATAACAGTTATTAAAAGAAACACCCCTAATCCGATGGAGCCACATAAACCATATGAAGTGACACAGTATTGCTGTTTGTGAGTTCTGCATAAAAACAGTCACAAACTGAGCCTGATAATTTAGACAGGTGGCAAATTCATCCCGTGTTTCTCTGACTGTCCCAATGTATATTTTGAAGAGAAAAACCTTTGTAGGAGGGCTTCAACCTTCTACGTCAAATTCTATTGCTTTTGGCTGTGCTGCAATTCTCCCAGTAAATTGTTTTGGACTCAGACCAATTTCAGGTACTGAATTGTTCAAAGCTCGGGTAAAGCACAGACAGAAAAGTATCAAGCCTACAGAATTTGCTGCCACACACACACCCACACACACCCCCACACACCCCGACCCACGCACCCCCACATATATAGAAACATGTTGCAGAGTTTGTGTGTGTATGGGAAAACATACCAGAATAAAGAAAATGCCAAAAATCTGCATCCTTTATTATAAAGTTCAGTTCAGCTGAGCTTTTAGCATAACATTTTTTTGTTTAAAATTTTTTGATCCATGTGATTTTGATTACAACGTCCTTTTTTGTCTTTTTTAATAAGTCTTAATAAAACACTGTAGTAGAACTTAAGATTATTAACATTTTTAGTTTTTCCCTCTTGTTTATTACAGCCTCATTGATTGAATATTGGCAAGTGAGTGACACAAGCTAAAGACTTTAAGCTCTTATTTCTCTTTAAGTTGGCTGAAAGACTACATAAAGTGATGGAGCTTGTTAATGTGACAGGAAGATGAATCTGCTGACACACAAGCTCAGTAATGATTGAATATGAACCTTAAGGTTAAAGAACAACAAATACGTGGTGAGTAAGATTAACCTATAATGCATGAGATCATTGTTTGCCAGGAGATTGCAAACAATGATCATAACTATTTAGGAAATGCTGATGAACAATCTAATTTCCTAGACTCTGGATGACTGTTCCAAGATCACAACAGATCTCACAATATTGTCTTGTCGCACTATGTCTTGCAGAGAGTTATCCAGTTTGGGTCACCACACAGTTATCTGATGTAAAAACAGACATGCTACTGAGTCATTTTCCTAAATCCAAGTAAAATCTCTGGTTTTTCACTTCAAATCCAAGTCGTTATTTTTTTCTGACTGAAATAAATAGCTTTTCTTCTTGCCATATATTCTTCCAACAACAAGTTATTGCTATAAATTGGATATAAAACCTGCACTATTTTATTTATGCTCAATGAAGCATAATGAAGAGATTAACACTTGTTAATGCTGAATTTCAGAATAAATTATTCATGTTGTCCACTTTACGCTGAGGTTGGAAGGCTTTCTTCTCCTCTCACTGAGTTTGAATGGTGTGTAGGCATAATACAACAATAGTAATTTTCATTATTTTTGTCAAATTAGACATCTTTAAATTTCTGTGACCATCAACAAAGGTACATTTAAACAAAACAAAACAAACATACAGGACTTAAGTTGGGATGTTAGTCAGGCCATCTGTTGTTACAGATAAGAAATAATGCCAAAAAGGCTTAAAAGGATTATAATCAGACATATAATTATCTTCAAGTGTTTTAGAAAGCCATAATTATAAACAGTAGTGAGGTTTTTCCTACTTTTACATTTTTATCAGCTGCATGTTGATGGTTTCTTTCATCAACATGCAAGAAACCATTTTTTCAATTACTATTTTTCAATAGTAATTGAAAAATAGTATTTTTCAATTACTATTGAAAAATAGTAATTTTTATAGTTTTAAGCTCTTCTGCCCAATATTAGCATCCAAATGCAAAAAAAAAAATGTTTGTGAGAAACAGTGATATTGTTGGGTTATGAATAGGTTAAGATAGGACATCTTTAGTTAACTCTATGTAACAAGGTTTTCATAAAATGTTTTAGTATTTTTATGTGGCATGCACATTGAATACTTATTTCAAAGGGTGCTACATTAATAATAGAGAGTAAATTAGGTTAGCTAGTGTTGGCACCTAATTTTTGCAAATCCACAGTTTTATAACCATAATGTATGTTTGCTTATTTAAAAAGAGAGTTACTACAAATAGTGAATACATTTGTAGTATTCACTACAATACTATCATGTATCTAAGCATGATATGTATCTATGCCTAGATACATATACATTTTCAATTGATATGTATCTAAGCAATCTAAAAAAAAAAGCATTAGTAAGAAAAGTCATCAATTCCAAATGGACTCCATGAGTGTAACATTTAGTTCAGGATGGTAGACTGACCGATTTCTTGGCAATAAGAGAAAACAGCAGCTATTGGTTTATCTCTGTGAAGCCTGAGGTAATAACCCACTCAGCAGCAACATTGTTTTCTCTTGGATACAGCTGCATGCAGTAGCCTGCAGTTGATTCAGTAAATCCATATATGAGGAGACTAAATGCCTTCTCTGATTTTGTTTTTAGAAGCATATATAAGCTTATATAACTACTTTTTTAAATTAAATATATTTTGTATATCAAAACATTTACAAGAGCTGGCTGTTGTGAAAATACTCCTGGACTGATATTTTGGATTAGCAATTCATAACATTTTGAGAAATAAATTAGTGTGAATACTGACTCAGTCTATTTTAAGACATTCACTTTCTTCTGCTGGTTTGCTCATGTAGTTAGTTGCTTGAAGAAACTAACAACTCCACAAAGCTCTGACATAGCAGTCCAAACAGCGTTTTTCAGTGTTTAATCTTATTTTTCTGCTAGATAAAGCAATTGGCTGAACTGTATGTGTTACTGTATGTGTTTAGCTCTCCGCTAAAGAAGGTATGTCTGACAATAACAGACATACCTGTCTGTTATTGACAGGCAGACATTTTTATTATTTGTGCATATGCTCTCTTTTCTCAAACTCCCAGTTGGTGACAGCAGATGACCGCTCAGCCAGGTTTTACTGGGGGATTCTTCCTCTTACAGATTAGTTTCCTTTGTACAGGCATATTCAACATGAAGGATTGCTGCAAATCTAACAACTCCTTAGATAAAAATCAAATTGGAATGAATGTTTGGCTTTAAATTTGTCTGTACGATCATATTAAGTTAACTTGTTTTTGGTAAAGTGTCTTAAACAATATCTGTTGAGAATTAGCACTATGTAAAAACTGAATTCAATTAAATCTTGTGGGCAAATCAACCCCAGTAAAAAGCAAAATACCCTGTGACATGCTGGATCAATATGATAAGAAAGTATCTTTATTCTCAGTAAAGCTGGTTATGTACAGACATGAGCTGAAAGGTCATTAAGAGAGGAAGAAGTCATTACTCCAAAGGCAGAATGAGAAGCCAAATTACTATTTGCAAATACTATTGTCACCTTCAATAGCACATACAAATTTGTTTTTACTCTTTTTTGGTGACTTTGGTCACTTTGTGTCCAAAGTGACTCGGTAGCAGAAGCTGTAAATTTTATGGTCATATCACTCCTTGTCATCAGCCACGAGCATGTTGTGAATCTATCACACAAGCTCCATATTATTTGTATAATTTCTTTATTTTAAGCAAACCACAACACTAACTGCTTAGCAAGAGTTAGAACTGCTTTCAATAGCCCAAAATACCTCATACATTGTACAGCGATGCATGCAATAAGATCTGGATCTTTTCATACAAGTGAACACAGAATATGAGAAAAACAAGTAAGTATAAATAGATAGTATGAGATCAACATAAAAATACCCTAATGATAAAAATAACTGATGATAATGTTTATCAACTTGAATATAAATGTGAGGAAAGAACGTGAACTAATTACTGCAAGAATTTGGATTTAGCTCAGAATCTTATGTGGTGTACTATGCACATTTAATGAGATAACCTTTGAACTTTTCATGCACAACACTGATCTACCACTTAACACATTCACTTTAGAGAATACATTGTCGCTACATGCTTGTTCAGGAGGAGGGATTGCTGTAGGTCACTGACTTGATTCAATTGGTTGGATTTCTTTTTATAGAAATCCAACCATTTCTATAAAAGGAAATGGTTTTTATATCTTAAGATAACTTAGTTATCTTAAGAAAAGTGCTGTTAGATTATATTTATTTTGAATTTGTGCTACATAAATAAACTTCACTGAAATTGAATTAAACACAATTAAAGAAAAACACAGAATGGCAATTTATTAAAATAGTCCTAATGCTCAAATATATTTGGAATAATCTAATTATTGGTCTCACTAAGGATTGACAGAATATGGATGCATTGTGATGTAAAAAATAGATCGGTTCTATTTTTCAGAGTCATTAGATTACACTAAACAGTTGCCATGGTAGAGAGATTCAAAGGATTGCTGGCATGGTCCCCAGGAAGAGAGGTCAGAGTAAGGGTGAGCAACAACTCCACCCACTAACACAGTCTGCTCGACAGAAAGCTTTACAATAGGTTGAAAGGAAGCTGTTGTTCACGAATGAAAAGATATTGTGACCAAATATGCCTCCAGCATTTCATTAAGGTTTCAGTATATTAAGTCATATTTCTCCTTAAATACTTACAAAGGCTTACAGGCCACGTCTGTTTGTTTTTTCTCTGTCTGCCTCAGATTTCTTATTCTGTATTTCTTAGTATTTGCCTTTTCAGAGTGTTGTTGCACTGTAATAATCCCATTGCTTCACTAATTAATTTGTCAAATTATGCCATTGGAAGTTGTTATTCACCTAATTTCCATTTTTTTCATTCACAGCTTTTAGTTAACACAATTTTTCCCTCAAAGGTATTTTTATTTTATTTTACAGAATCTCAAAGAATTTTTTTTATCCCTTCTTTAATAAAGATATTTTTGTCAAGGTAAGATGCAAGGTTATTTTGCACTGTACCTTCCTTCTATAGTGCTTTAAAATTTACTTTTCCCTTTAAAGATGTTTTATATATTTTTTTCTTTGCACACTTCTATAATTCAAAAATATTAAACTTTTTTTTTTAATCAGAGAAAGAAAGCCTCAGAAAATATGTAATTGGATTTCCATGATATGTTCACTTATACCTAAAACCTAACTGTGCCACAATCACATTGAACTCATGGTTTAAGTAGGGTGGGGAGGAGCAGGAAGAAATACCTTCAACAATTATGCATTTATTCTGAATCTTTCAGTTAATTGTAGGTTGTATATATATTTTGATTTTACCAACCAGTCAATAGTATGTGAGATAACTTGTGCTGTTTTCATTCACTACAGAAGCTGTTTGAAATGTTGAAACATAATAACAGAAAACTAATAACTTCATTCATGCATAGGGAACTGTACTAGACATTTATAAACAGACCCGATTTTTGTTGTAATCATCTACCTTGTGTTTGCAATAGAATGCCTTTTTATTTGCTTGACAAATAAGTTGTAAGGTATTTTATATCTGGCACAGCATGAAACCATAAGTTTCATGCTGTGAAACTTATGGTTTCACAGCAGAGTGTGTTTCTGAGGATAGTGATCGGATGATCACTATCCTCAGAAACACACTCTCCTGTGGAAACCAAACCAGGACCTGTGAAGCTCATCAGGAATTGCAACACTATAGTCAGACCTATCTGTACTTACAAAGTTAGAGTATTGAGACAGGGACAAAATGCCTAATCCCATACAGACTGGACATTTTATTTGATTTCAAAAACATAATAAAACACCTTCATTATTAGAAGTGTAGGAGATTTAATCCTTCCACAGTCTTAACGTGACACTCAGCGGCAGCGCAGCAAATGTCACAGCCAGACAGCGGGGAAGCGGGAGGGTGGTTGTCCAGTCAGACTATCAATTCCCAAAACTACACACAAAAAAGCTTGTAAAAACGCAGATGGGGTCAGTGTGACCCTGCCGGAATAAAAAAGTCACCGGCTCTAAATGACCCCATCTCTTTAGACAGTGGGAGGGCTAATCTATGAGTGAATAGAAAAATGTTTTTAATCAGTAAATTAAATTATATGTGAAATTTTATCTTTATTATGACCATTTGTATTCCTAATTTCGTAAAATTACTTCTTACCACAGCAAAAAAATAAACTGTCAAAAAATATTTGTTTTTTGACAAAATATATTTTGTTTACATGTTAGAAATCTTTACATACAAAGTCGTCATGGATACAGGAAACATGATCCAGAGCTTTTTATATAGAATAGCCTGGGTTTACTATTGTGAACAAGAATTTCATACATCTGGACTCTGTTGCAGTTTATGGTATCTCCAGTTGTAAAGTGTAATGGCACAACCTCTAAATCGATCCCAACATCCAAGAGAGAGTAATTTAATTTAAAAAAATAGCCAGATTTTTGCATATGGGCACTATCAAAGGTCTAAACAATCCTGATTACACATACAAACCTATACATACCTGGTTCAAGTGAAAATGCAGAGCAACATGCACGAAGAAACATTATGATGTCCTAGTTATGTTTGAGGTTTTTAAAAGAGCCT
Source organism: Brachyrhaphis terrabensis (assembly GCA_903067065.1). Lineage (NCBI taxonomy): Eukaryota > Metazoa > Chordata > Actinopteri > Cyprinodontiformes > Poeciliidae > Brachyrhaphis > Brachyrhaphis terrabensis. The sequence continues at coordinate 8,604 of CAEGAG010260648.1, read as the reverse complement.
CCTATACTCTGAAGCCTCAGGTCTTAACAGGACATGAAAGGGCCTGTAATAATAGGATGCCACTGCAGGAGGCTGCCCTCACATTTGATGTGATAATCCTATTACACAGGAACCAAAGCTGGTTAGTTTTAACACAGTGGTGTGGCTCTGACTCATCATGGCCCAAAGCAACCTGGCAGTGACAACAACATATGGATCGGGAAAAGATGTAACAGGAGATTTTGCTCAGGCTTTTAATGTGAAACTGACACAGCTCAATCTGACATCCATGAGTCAGCAAACAGCATGATTTTATACAGAATGCGTAAAAGAAGAAAAATTCTGTGGCAAATCCAAAAATACATACATATACAGTATAATTCATTTTGGACATTATTTGTATAAACAACATAGCCTGAAGTGTGTATGGATATTGCAAGGCACAGTGCACTATCTATAAAATGGAATGGACATGAATCCCACAGAGACACACCACACTAGGTGCAAAATGATGAGTGTCCAGATCAGAAAGTTTCTAGCTAAACATTTACTGCTTTCACCGTATCTGCACTGCAGCAGAAGCTCTGCAGTATGATGGTCCTGAACTTGCTCTCTGAATGGTCAGTACTGAAATCTCAAAGCAACTTGCATCATTATCAACAGGTCTGCTGGAGGAAGAGTCTGCTGAAATTCCCAATGAGTCATTTTATGCTTTTCAGGTTTATTGTCCAACTTTTATTTGTTAGAGGTCAAGATAGTTTTATTTATGAAGCACATTTTAAAATAACAGCAGTTGGTTAGATTGTTGTATGACTCACTGAATGTCAAGTGGCAATAAACATCTCACAAAAAGCAACAAATTTATCACTTTTAGTGACTACATCAAAGATAAATCTTTAATATCTATTGTTAAGCATCCAAGAATGGCCTGTGTAGTTACCTCATTTTTATGTTTGGATTTATGTTGTGAATTCTCCATAACATACAAACTATTAGAGTATCATCATAACTAAAGTGTGCGCAATTTGCATTATTCAGTAAAATGAAAATGAGGTATATTATTTATATTTATAGTACATTTAGACTAACAGCTAATTCCAATCTGGTCTAAATAAAGCCAGATGGCCAACACATTATTCCTACGTAAGTGGAGACAGTTGGCAGCAGACTGTTCCAAATGTTAAAGTTTCCATATGTTATTGGCTTTTGAAAGAGACAAATGCGGTAATGTCTAATTTACAGGAAAGGTGTCTGAACCGTCAGCCACATTTGCATCTTAAGATTGTGCCGTCTGCTAGTGTGAAGCCCCGCTCTTTAAACGGGGGTGAGAGGACATTATGCAAAATTAAATTTTTAGAGGTTTATATCATGTTAGAATTTTATTTCATCATCAAAGTCTTACAAGGAGTTTTGCTTTGCGTCTTTCATGCATGTTAGAGAAGTCCTTCAATAATTCTGTGGCAGCCAATTAGGGGTATCTGCATACTCACACCCAAAGTTCCACCTTGTAGCTTCAATTCCCAGCCGAGTTCGTGCCCCACAGAACAACGCACAAGCACACCTTCCCCATCAGGGGATATGATATGGATTGTATGATAAGCTTAGCAAACATCTGCTGAGCTTATCATACAAACTACTTCTCAGTCCAAAGCTCCTAAGAATTGTTATAAATGGCATCATAGAGAAACATTGTTGAGGTTATGTGCTGAATGGGGAAGGTTGGAAAGCTTGACAGCTTCTTAAATAGACAGAGGTTGATTTTAAGGCATTTTTATAACAGCAGAAAGTAGTTACTTGATTGTACTACAAAATGGAGCTATGTGTCTGGAAAATACATAATACTCCCACGTTAAATCTTTAAAAAGAATTTGATGATATAACATCTGTTGTTTACAGTCTTGCAAGATTAGGCTAACCCGGACTTAATCAAAATCTCATAACTCTATATAGTCATTTAATTCAAAATAAGTTGATTTTCTCATAAGCCAAAAAGTAAAACTTTCTGAATGTCCATTTTTATTCCAATTAAGACAATGAATAATAACTCAAATATGTATTAATAATAAAAACATCCTCAAACTGACGAGTCAGTTTTATCTACCTATATTCATTGTTAATTAGCAGCATAAGGAAAAAAACAACAACTCAATCTTATTGGAATAAAGAAAAGAAAAATATATATAGTAATCAGTAGTATTGGTTTACTGAGTCATTGTGTATTGAAAGACTAAGGTAAATCCCTTAGTGGCATCTAAAATATAAGTTTACCAATATTTTCAGGGATATTTAGAATAAAAATATTCTTCCAAGTAAAACTAACAATCTGCCTCCTCAATTGCAGTGACTTATATCAAATAAAACCTTAAAGAAACCTGGAGAAAAACACCAAAATAATAATAAAAAAATAATAGTAAAAGAAACTAAAGATAAAACAACCCCGGTAGAGTAATTAATTTTCTTGTTTCAATAAACACTTATTTCCTTTGTTTGTGTGGACGAAATAAAAGTTTGCATTTACAGTGTAAATTATTCTAATCTCGCACATCCTGAGTTAGCTGTTTCTTAGAAGAGCTAAGTAGTTGTTGAGTATTTATAGCACACAGCAAGTAGGGCAATCTCCAGCAATGCATGTTAATTGGTCCAGTAATCTTAATTAGGACTTTCAAAGTTCAAAGACCCACCAGCCACAGCTAAACACTTGATAGTCGTGATCTAACCATATTAAATGCAGACATCTGTGTGTTGAACATTTCACTCAGCATATCAAGTGTTTTACCACTGAATGATAATCAGGACTATGTGTAAGTATTGCTGTTTCTATCAGTAAAGGCGCAGTTGTCACTGTGCTGTGCTTTAGCCAGAGTCAGAGAAAAGGCTAAACCCATTAAAACAAAGTGTTATTGGTCTAAACTAATTTCTGTGGTAACAAGAATAAATATCTGTCTAAGAACACACACGGGCCATTAGAAATGTCTACCTGAAATGGGATGTATGGTGTGTTTTTCAGGCACATAGTGCCATTTTACAGCACAGTCAAGAAACTGTTTCCTATAGTTGTTAAAAAGATATATATATATATATATATATATATATATATATAATTGACGGTACTGCTAATCCTGAAGCGAAAGCTCAGTTGTAGCTCCTAGGTGAACATTTGGGTAAATAGGTTTTATATGTCAAACGTTTTTGCATGTTGAATGGCTGACAAGGGAGATTTAAGGATTCCTTCAACATGCATCAAAGAATCAAAGCAACACTCCAGGTATATTTTTGATACGTGGATAACATTATAATAGTACATAAAGCTAAAAACAGTACATTTTTCAAAATATTGTCCTTTTAATTACCGGTCATTTAAAAAGCAATGCCATTCACAATGTTTGAGATAAAGCACAAAAATAACTAATTAACATTTTATTACTTCTGTAATTAATTCATAAAGAACTGCAAAGAAAGGTAAAACACACAAATGCAACACCGGACACAACAATGAACTGAAAACAGCCTTTATATTCAAACAGACAATGCAAAGCAGAGCGTCGAACAGTCAGGATCTGACGTCCAAAAAACAAGAACTGTACAAGAAGCTCATGACTAGTAAAGCACAAAATCGTGCAGTGAGGAAGATATTAAATTCTTCAATTGCAAAATCAATCAATCCATATATTCTTTTCTCATCTTTCATTAGAGTCCATCCTACTCATATATTGGTCTTTATTGTTAGGATGCAATAATTTCTTTTCCACATTCTAGTTAATAGAGTCTCTCTTTAAAGTAATTATAGAAAGAGACTTAAATAGAAAAATATGTATCTACAATTTCCTTTCATTTTTTGATTGATAAAGACATTGTGTAGAATTTGTACATCAGTGGAAATTTTTGCAATCCGTGTGCTGCTGGCCTATTTTGCTAGGCTGTATCTCTCTCTAATAAGTATTTTTGTAATAACTATAATTAAATATTTTCAAATAAATAGATCCACACAGTTGCAAAAAGTAATTTACAAGTGTCTTTAAGGTTATGAGCTTAGCTTAGGTTGGAGGCAGTTTGAAACCTTTGCAGACACCCCCACATTCAGCCTAATTAATAATGCATTTAAGTAAGAACATAAGGGATGCCAACCAGAAAATAGCAATAAGTGTGAGGTGTTAGGTAATTTAGTGACTAAAAGGGAAAGGCTATTACATTAGAACATGCCTATTTATTTCTGCTGCCTTTTCTTGGAAAATACTGGCAATTAGTGGTGGAGCTCAAGGGACTGAAGGGCCAATAAACACTTAACACAACTAAAATTGGACAGGGAAAATTTTTGCTTATAGTTTCTTCGTATCTCATAAAGAGTACAAAGCTATACTCAAAGGCTGTTTATACATGACAAAAATCAAAAGTTAGAAGTAAACCATGAAAACATATCTAAGGTTTTAAGTTAATAAGCTCACATAGAAATAAACTGGATGTGTAGGTTGACTTTTAACTTTATATTCATTTGAACAGTATTAAATTTCTCTTCTTAACAAGTACATCCTTTCACTATATATTGTGACATCAGAGTGGTTCATGTTTGTACGAATTAATTAGTTTTTAATCTTACTGGATGCAATGTTTTCCTTTTACGAATCAACGGTAATCACAAGTGAAGCGCTGGAAAGAAAAAAATGGCCTACTGCTAATCATAGCAGTTGAAGGCAGTATATTTTTTTAATTAGCTATGACAAACACACAAAGGGTGAAGGTAATAACTACAGAGAGATAGCACTAATAGCTGAGAAGCCTGGCTCTCTCTGGCCATGACTTAAGAATATTAAAATGTTTTGTGGATGGATTTGCAGAAGTGAAGAGGGTGGAATAGAGAGGCCAGCCCTGCTGCTGTTGTGCTATAGCAGAAGGAAAAGCCCAGCTGCCTCATTACTGGCCATTTTTATTTCTGCAGAAAGGGCACTTTATCACAAAGCGGTGGCTGAGTTGTGTGGAGGTAGAAAAAAAAAATCTGGTTAGTATAAACTGCTTCCTGGAAACAAGGTCCAGTCAGGGTAAGATGTGCAAAATGAAAAATTTGCACTACTATCTCCACAGTGTTTTTTTTTTTTTATTATTAAAAATTACATTGTTTTTACTAACCTTGTAATTCAGAATGTAAACAATCACCCTTCCTTTTTTTGAAATATATATTTTTTTATGTAAAGTTAAGTTTTGTAATTGATGGATTATAATTGATTTGTTTTTTTTCTTTCTTGAGTCTCTTGATGTTTACGCAAATGAGGTCCAAGTCATCGACAAGCTAATTAAAGCCTCTGGGGTCAAAAGAGCATTCACTTTCCCATAAACCAGTTCGCTTAGTAAATACAGTATATGAGAAAACTCATCACATTTTTTTTTTTTCCATTTCAAATGTATTTGGGCGAGGACAAACATGAAATTATGCAAAATTGAAAAGAAAATGTGCTTTTGCTAAAGGTCAAAACAGTTCAAAAGATATGAATAATTTTGTATTTTTTTTAAATAGAAACAGTTTTGGTTCATTTTAAACAAATATAGAAGAAAGTAAATTTACAAAAGGAAAATGGCCTTAGTGCACTTTTAGCTGCATCCATATTATCTCAGGTCATTCTGCAGATTAAACAGATTAACAGAAACTGTCATGATGTTGGAGGTGAGGTGGTGAGGCAAACGCTGTGAGACCCAGGTAGCAGTAAAAATGTGATATTTAATGATGACAGCACAGGAACAAAACAGTCCACAACCGTGGCAGCACTGCAAAGCAGAACACTGGGGCTTAGCACAGGTAGCGCACGGTAAACAAATGGACACGGCAACGGTTCGACAAACATTGACGAGGACCCCACAGAGACACAGGTGACACTAAATACATGAGGGGTAATCAGGGAATGAGACACACCTGGGATCAATCAAGGGGAGGACAGGACAACAGGGAGAGCACAAAGACACAGAACTTGAAATAAACACACAGAAAAACACAGAACCTGACAGAAATACTTCATATGTGCTACTAACCGGAAATTTGTGATCCTTAGTATATTTCGTGGGCCATTACAATAATTTTTTTTAAATCTGTTTATTCACATTTTTTAGACTACTAAAAACTGTGTCAAAAACAAGGAGAGTTATTGTCAGACTTGAACAATTCCCTATTCTAGACTTTTAGGTGAAGGAAATAAGAATATTTTGTCAGGTGATTTGTCCTCCTAAGTTAAGTATTTTCAACTTCTGTGCTCAATAACCAGAAAACAGTCACCAACAAAAGTAGGGGAAGATTTTTTTAAATTGATTGAAACTGATGGGTTTCTACATCAAAACACATTGTGTCATACTGTCAATGTAACCATTTGTCAGCTCAATAGCTGGCTACATTACATTCTGTGTAAAGGCAGAAGGTAAAGATACAGAAGGAAAAGGGTATTAGGCCTGCATAAAATACATTGAGAAGCAAACAAGGTCAGTATTGTCATATGTAGTTAGGTATAATGGTTTGCTTTAGCTCATTTTAGTTACATTTTCTTATGATAAGTGTTACCTAAAACTAAAAAGTATAGATAAAATAAGTGTGATAACACAGAACTAAGTAGAAAGACACAAATAATTTTCCTGTATTTAATAAAAAATATTCTGTGTTTTTTCCTGATCACATCGTCACTTAATTACACAATTAGCACAAGCTCTGTACCCATAATTAACTGCTCCACACATCTGTTACTTCTAGCAACAGGGAGCAGGTATACTTAGCATGCAGTTCATAATGTGTCTTCTTAACAACAGCTCTCCAAACAACCTTCAAGATTTCTACAACATTATGTTTTTATGTGCACATGTTGTCACTGTCACTGTAATTATTTTTTGCTTTGGAGACACAAACAGAACTGCAAATATTAAATTGAACACTTTAAGCACTAACTGGGGACAACACCTTGAGTGATAATTCCATATTTGTGGAACACATAATTGAGATTAAATTAAAGAAGAACACTGTTTCAAAGCAAGTCTTCAACAAAATTCCCGCCTGCCTGAACATGTTCAAACCTAACACAGCAAGGTTCCTACAACAAAGAAGTGTACAAGTGCTAAAGAAAAATATGACACCACTTATTGGTCTGGGGTTTACTTATTTGCATTCAGACCAACCCAGAATTAGAATCCTGAATCAGACTGTAATCCATTTGTCTAGAAAGTCTGAGTTTTTGGGGAGGTCTGAATGCAAATTTGAATTCCAAAAGGGATTTAAAAACCGAACTCTGATCAGCCTAAAAACCTAGGTCTCGGTCCGGTTGAAGAGAACTTTAAAACAGTAGAAAACCTGTCTGAATGCAACCTGACTAGAGACCGTTCCAAAAGCAGCAAGTTAGCTACAGTGCAGGACATTCTGGTCATATATTACTCTCTGCTCTGCGGGTTAACGAAGATGTTGTGTCGGTTGTCATATCAAAGGGTTTGCGTGCCGACACTAAGCAAGGAAAAGCAAAATATAAATGGTTTGAAGTTGTTTTAGAAGTTTTATCAGCTTATTGTTCCATTGCTGTGGCGCTCAGCAGCTGCTGTGATTTTTAAACCTTTAATAAATGACAAAAACTGAACTAATTGCCTCATTTGTTTGAACATAATCATCAAATAGGATGGAGGAATTTGCTTAGTCCTCTCTTGCATCTTGATAGAAATCAAACTGTTTATAGATTTATATCAAAGGAGAATACTTACAAACATTAGCAATTTTCTCAGTTTTATTTTAAGCCATGTTTATAGAAATCAAGTAAGAAATAAAGGCGCTGCGCTCATTTTTGTGATTCCTGCTCATCCCGCATTTGAACAGCCTGGTTTAGTGGACAGACTCACTGTGTAGTAACAGCACCTGCAGAAGCGTCGCTAGCATTAGCGGCTAACAGGCAATGTCCAAACCAGTAATGTATATCAATGAAGAAATACTACAACCGCTAAAATCCCACACTACTCCATTTTTGTTTACTTTTTGTGAAGAAGAAAGTTGCGTTGGCCTTCTTCAGAGGTTTTGTGTCTATTTCTTAAGTAGTTCTTGGTGCAGCGCCCCCACAGGCGTCAGGGAGAACAGGTTTTTCAGTTAGTTTTAGTCGTTCGACACAATGCAGTGTGAATGCGAACTAGAGTTCTGAAAATGTAACAAATGTTGCAATTTTAGTCGCCAATTGAACCGAGTCTACTGGACTTTCTGGTCTGAATGCACCCTTAAAATAAGAAAGATTGTGTTTTTTAAATGAACAACTAACACAGTAAGATATATCAAATAATATAAAAACTTTCTAGTTCTTCTCTTTGTAGTAATTTAATGATACTAGATACAATTCTGTACTTAATTTTAAAAACACATGTCAAAATGTGTGCATGCCATAAAACAACCATTTCCGACAAGATCTTATAAAATCGGTAAAATGATTGACAGCGGCGCCGACACGAGCGGCAGCCTTCCCCAGCAGCTCCGTGTTTTGTTGTGTTCTGTTGTGATTTTTAGTGTTTTTTCGTTAAACTTCTTTCACCTTGAATTTCCCCATGGGGATCAATAAAGTATCTATCTATCTATCTATCTATCTATCTATCTATCTATCTATCTATCTATCTATCTATCTATCTATCTATCTATCT
>CAEGAG010260646.1:0-27848 GCA_903067065.1 Brachyrhaphis terrabensis | reverse complement strand
GGTATGTTTTTTTTAACCAGCCCTGTTAGTGCTGTGTTACTACCGTATTGCTGCTGTGTTACTGCCGTGTCACAGGCACTGTTTGGAAAGAAAAGCTAAGGTATATTACTAAAACTTTGAAAACTCTTTCTGTGTACCCTCTGTATGTAGGCACATGCGGCTTATAGACAGGTGCGGCTTATGTATGCACGAAATGGCTTTTCCTTTAAGAATGTGCTGGGTGCGGCTTATAATCGGGTGTGCTCTATAGTCCGGAGGTACTGTAAGAAGGGAACACATGTTTGTACTTGCTAAAGAATGCCAAAACAGTCTCCATGCTGACTGGGTTTGACATTTTTTTTTTATAAAAGTTACTTATATAGATGATTAGAGGACAAAGAAAATAGCAAAAAAATTGGAAAATTAGCATTTTGTTTTTCTTCAAAAGTTACTCATCTAACACTGAGATCACCTGCATTTAGCAATTGTTTACCTGGTCATGTTGAAATAAATGTTGAGAACAACTAAAATTACCTTTTAAATAAATATTTCTTAGCTAATTTTTTTTAATTCAAGATATCCCTGATGTATGGGAAGTAGATGAATTACTAATTCTGAAAACCAATGATTCAAATTATCTAAAGGTTTTACATTTATATACGTGTTCATGCACGATTGAGAGACTCCTGTTATAGAGAACTCTGAAAACAAATAAACCGCGTTTCACTGAAACACCTGTAATGAAAAGAAAAGTAGAAAACTACTAGCGCAACCTCTTTAACAGCCAAACTAATACTTCCTTTTTAAATATACTTTCGAATGAACATTTAACAGTCTATTCAGCTAAACTAAGAAAAGGACTGGGCAATAATAAAATCACAGAGAGCTGTAAGATGAGAACCAATGTTGGCTAAAAGGAAGACAAATATTTGTTTTTTGCATCATTTTATGCATGCAAACAACATGCATAAAGCCCAAATAATAACATAATTTGGGCTTTATGCATGCAAAATTATGTTATATTGACAAAACCTTTCTCCAATATTTTTATTTATTTATTACATTTGTCTATTTTTAAATGTGTAGTTTTTAAACACTGAAAAAAGAGGTGCTACATACAGGCTGTACTTAAATGAAAAAAATCATTGTTAAACCAGGCATGAGTGATTATCATTGTCCACCCATGTGTTTCTCTGATCTCTCATTTAATGCAGTGGTTTCTCTTCTAAGTGGTTTTCCATTTTGCCATGCAAACTGAGCTTTGTGTTTTATGTGCCAGACGATGATGCCGCCTCCATCTCCACAGCCTAACAGTCAGATCAAGGACAGCATCTGGTTCCCAAGAGCAGCTGCACGACCTGAAGTTGATCCAAAACATATCTGTGGAATCAGGTGATAGAGATCGGTACACTGAGGCCCAGCAAATTTATGATTTGAATGAGAGGCTGGATGGTTAGAAACACAAAGGACTGCAAATCATCCCCAAAAAAATAACAGTATAAGCTTGTGACTGAAACCAAACACTTACATATAGTGCATAAAGACATATAACTTTTATGATGTTTAGTAATCAGTAAATAAAAACATATATATTTTAAAAATGTTTTTCTGCTTTTTTCAAATTCAAAGTCTTACATACATTTTCTTAGTATTTGGTAGAACAACCTGTATGTATGTATGCTTAGTTGAAATATTGTATTTTTCCACAAACTTCTCTGAATAATTTGCAAATATTTTTTAAGCTCTGCTCACAATATTTCTACACTGTAAACATTTGAGCAGCATTTAGTTGTGTCTACTAGTATCTTCTACTCTTTAAGTCAAATAAATTTAGCGAGTTTTTGATTTTAAGCCTAAATGTGTGAGCTTGTGAAAGATAAACTTAAAATAGTCAGTTGTGTTTTATTCGTTTTGTCAAACCTCCAGGAGTTGAATAAACTTGAGTTTTTAGGTTAGCACTTGACAGAAGAAAAACACAGGAGTGGGAACTATTTTCCAGAATGCTTAATGGCATATTTTTGTATCCTGAGATGTGTTATTAATGCAAATATTTATTATAATGTTGAAGATAATGTCCTGTTCACATTAAATGGTTTTGAACAGAATTTAATTAAATTCATTATCAGATCAGAAATTTTGTTCATGCAATTTGAAACAAAAATTTTAATTACTCTAAAGTAAAATCAGTAATTATTTTAACTTCATATTGTGAGTAAAATAATAGAGAAATGCGGCTCTTTAATGAGGTGAGGTCAGTTTTTTTTCTTACATATAGTGAAGTACTTATTTGGTTTAAATTGCAGCATTAAGCTAAAACTCACAATTCAAGATTAATCGACTTAAAAACAATTTTTAGACAACTCGTCTCTTATTAAATCAACTTCATGAATTTTAATTTCTGAGTTAAAGCAATTTTCTTGTTGACTTAATTAGCATTTTCAAGGCAGCAGGTGGACTTTCATTTTCAAGTTAACCACCTTCAAATGTTTACAGTGTAGTGCTGAGATCTTGGCTTTATGATCCCAACTCAAAGCCACTTTGTGACCATTTTATGATATAATTGGGGAGATTGTCTGGTGGAAAGAGCCATTTGTTCCCAAGCTTGATGTCCTGAGATGCTGCTTCAACATTTCGACATCTTTCCTCATCATGCCATCTGCTTTTTGAAGTGTGTCTCTACCTCTTGCAACAACACAACATAATGCTGTACTTCAAGTTTTCTCTTTTCCATCCTAATGTCAAAATGGTATGGCTAAACACTTAGTTTCATACAAAGAGAGTACGAATTAGACCCGCTGCAGTTTATCAGGAATAATCATCATATTTTTTTCTTCCTCCAGCTGCTTTTTCTTACTATGATGTGTGATAAAACACTGTCTCCAGAGCAAATGGATCCAAAACTCTGTTGTCTGTCAGTTTCATTATTCATCTCCCTATTCACACTTGGCCCACTTTCTACCCTAAATATAAGTGTGCCTCTGCCCTTTATATTCTTCACAGAAAATTATCCTCGTCATCCTTACGCCACTATTAGCCGTGACATCTGGGACTTCTTACTGTGTAGAGCTTTGCTGCTCAGATTCAGTTTAGATTTGCAGTCTAATTAATCTTACATGAGTCTGCTGTAACTCTACTGCTACATTGTTGGACTGTGCTGCTGAATGGTGTGACACTGCTGTGTGGAAGTTTCATAGCTTATGTAATCAAGAGCATATTTCTTTTTCAATTTTGACAGGAAGATTTCTTGTATTCAGGCTGAGATTTTGCACTTCTCGGCAGTGACAGTCGGTTAACCTGGAATTCACACTGGAGTGCAGTACAATTCTTCAAGTGTTGCACTTCTGCATGAGCCTAGTTGAAAGTAAGCAGGGGTGTCTGAGCTGTAGAGGCTGAGCTTTTGTGTGCTTGAAGATTTATGTGTCAAAATCCTAACAATCAAAGTCAAAAATTCAGAAAAAGACAAAGTTTTACTTCTTTAAATTTGCCTTTTTCCAACTCAAAATAAGTAGCGATTTAAATGTTTCCATGACCGCTGTTATGTGTCAAGTCTTCTTCAAAGCTGATAAAACACACAAAAATGAAGAATTGGAAGCTTTTACTATTTAAATTACAAATATGAATAACACAGCTACTGACATTCAGATAATACGGGACCCAGCACCCCTAATTGGAAAGTAATGAATCAGATTACGATGAATTTTATTAAACCTATTTATGTATAACTGAATTTTGATTCCACTCTCTGATTGATGCCCAAGAGAATTAGTTTTAAATATTGTTGAACCGCGTTCAATAATGAAAGCTGAAGAAATTCACTGAAAACCAAAATTGTCTGGAAGGAGAAGCTGACCTTGTCATACTTTGTTGACAATTTCCAATCTGTTTAGAATGTTATTGAATTTTTGTTACATTTCTGCAATAAGACTAATGGGCAGTGATGGGTCAGGTATCAGGGTCTGCTCCAAAAGTTGAGATCACGTCCATATTCTTTACCAAAGTGATGGGTTTATCTTCCAGAGTAGTACAGCTGAAACCAGATATTTATTGTACATCCACTAAAAGTTTGAAATTAAATGGGGTTTGTTGACAATAAATCGTTCACATCTGTCTCAAAGAATACCAGGATTACAATGTTTGAAACGAATGGCTGAACTCCTTTTAACAACTCTAGCTGTCAAGTTCCATCACAATGTTTTATGGCATTTCAATTCAATTCAAAAACACTTTATTGACTCCAGAGGTGAACTAAAGAAACAGTTGTAGGTTCAACTCACATGTAACCACACACATTAGGAAGATTATAGAGACAAAAAGTTGAGTGCTAAATACGATTAGAATCTTTTCTTTCCCCCAGCCCCTCCAACAGCAGCAGCCATCTTGATTTAACATTTTAAACAGTTTATCTCTGTGTTTCAGTTAACCTTTACTCATAGCAGTTAATGCAAAACAAGTAAAAGTAGTTTAAGTTTAAATCCCATGTAGCTTAACCAGTATTTTAAACAGTGTCTGATGTGCTTGAGGTCAGTTAATTTATGATTGAAAAGGAGTGAAACCCAGACCTGATGGGAGAAGCCTGTGAAGGTGGAGATTAGATTAACTTTTATTATAACAAAAACATGTAAGCATGATAATCAAAACAGAATTAAATGTGGGCAGACATAAAACAGGTCTAAAGGATAATGAAATGGCACAAAAGGAGTAATTAATCATTAAAATACTAAATAGTGTCACTATAATTAATGTAAGTCTTATAAAGCATAACAAAATATTGAAATATAATCACTGACCATATGTAAAGACATCTAAGCTTGTAAATTTGCTTTCCCAGAATGATGGTGGACACTAAAACTGAACACACACAGAAAAAGCTAAATAAATTTTTTTTGATTGATCCTAAATGCATAGAAATACATTTTAATATTATACAATTATCACAACATACAAAGTATCAAAATTCAAAATGGTGGCAAGCTGGTATTGCTTCCAATATGTACACACTCAGTTACTGCACTTTAGTTTTTTTTATTATTCTAGACATTTTGAAGTTTTTCCGGTTCGGTTCAAATGTCGTCATTTGGGCTTACCCATATTTGTTCATAGATTGGTTGGAAAACTCAGCCCACTCCTTTCACAGTTGTTTCATTATGCAGTATGTCTCTGCAGCTCTTAGTCTAAATGAGACCATTTCAAATTCCTGTATCACATTACAAAACACCCGTCTCCCCCCCACTTCTCCGCTACCCGAAGAGAAACACTCAAATGGAGAACTTGAAACAGATACTCGTCATATGAGCTTTTCTCCTAAAAGCCTTGAAAATAATCCCAAATTGGACTCCCTACATTAGCAGCGACTGTAAATTAAAGACTTAAAGCTAAATTTAAGATTAAATTGGGTAAAATGTGTTGCTCTTCTTCAAGTGGGTCTTTTTTCATCTCTACAGACTGTTTCAGTTTTCATTTTACATCTTCCTGCCTCATATTCTTTAATATTTTTTCCTCCTTCTTCATCCTGTTCATTTCAACTGTGTCAGGTACTTAACTCACGTGATTTATTTAATTAGCTTACTCTCCCAGAGATCTCACACTTTGGTTGGAATGCCTCGCTTGCTGACCTCATGGAAAACTGTGGCCTGCCAAGGTTTCCTCTCATATCCCCTAAAAAGGAACCTAAAGTTGTGCGTCTGGAAGTGGTCCCTGATGGATTTTTTATTTATTTTTTTTTCACACAAAAGTAAAACATTGACAGATATTTCACAGCTCTTAGATCCAACGCCTGGTCGTTTGGATCTGAAGGCTTGTGACGCTGCAGAGTTTGGGTCTCAGCTGTGTGCCGGATGAGAGGACATGCTCCCAGGCCCGATTTGAAGCCCACACCAGGATAACCGAGTTAAATTGAACCCAGACGCTTTACCAATGTGCTGTCTCCTCTGGCGTTACATCAGATTGCTTTTGATAAATACATGCTACATCACCCTTGTGCTCTCTCTCTGTTTCTGGACAGATTTGTTGTTAACTGCTGAAGCATGTAATGAAGGGCTGATTGGAGAGACTACTCTAACCCTTTCAACCCGCCAACAGCATCAGCTGAATCACCTAGAAGGTGACAAGTCATTATTAGAATGAATAAGCAAATCTGTGGAATCATTTCCAGCCAAGACACATTTGATACCTTATGTGCTCTTTGACTGACTTAAATGGCAATGACTTGTCAAATGTTTTCCATTTTGTAGTTACTCTGTATTGCTGTTGTGTTTGAACACTTGAGAAAAGTTGGTTAAAATCTCCACAAGGGAAAAAAAACAAACATACGGGTACATAATTGAAACTATGTATTCTGATGAGCACACATTACTGTATTATTTTGGTCTCAAATTATGGTTTTATTACCTGTAAGTGGAAGAGAATCATGATTAACATAAATAAAAAGGCTTAAATAACATGTTCCATTTCTGGATGTGATGGAGTTGCAGAAGTAAATTAACTTTTCTATAATGATCAAATTTATGAGATGTTTCTGTTAATGGAAGTATGACCAATGGCAGAACTCTCCTGTTTCTTTTTGAAGAGAGTCATGCAGGGGTTTCTATGTCAACCTATTGGTTGTCGTTCATCACCTATCTCTACTTTTCTATAGAGAGACAGGGAACCATAATGATATTTTTTAAACGTAGGAGTTTGAAAGGGTGCACACTTTTAATAAATAACCAAATCATGACTGGCTAAGCTTGACAAAGGACTTAGGTAATTTGTGCCACAGACTGGAAAAGGGTGAACTATTTTCTTAGGGTTTGGCTTCAGCTTCAGTTCAGGTATCTATGTGTTTTGTTCACGAGTGATGGTAGGCTTTAGTGGGAGAGGGATTGGAGAAGAAAACTAAGATTAAAAAAAGCAAAGTTCTCAATTTATGGGTCATTACAACCCTTACTGAATTAACAATATCCTCAATGCAAGTGGCTGAAATGAGTGACTTCAAAGTTTGCTGCTAAACATGATGAAAATATTTGGCATTTTGACTAATAGGTGCTAAAAATTTCTTCTAAAATGTGGCATAGCGGTAGTTTTCGTCTCTGGCACTGGTTTACCTCAACATTTTTTGTTGGGATTCAGTGGTTAAATCCTCATCAGCAAAATAGGACATTTTAGATAGGTCCAATTCCCAGTGAAAACAATAGCAGGATTAAAGGAAAACCAGTGCTGATGGTAAATATGCGATATTTAGAATTCAAAGTAACTTGCATTTAGGAAACATGATAGCTCTGATTGGAATAATTACTTCCTTCAGGTTGGGCGGTGATTGTGGTCATGACTAAAAGACACAAAAGTTGATAGAAATCATCCATCACTTATTTTTTTGGTCTTAATTCTTGCTCATTTTGGTTTTGTTTATATTAGCACACAGATTGTCTTCACTGAATAAAGCATTTGTTCCGACACAAGATATGGTATCAGGGGCCATTTGTGCTTTTGTGTATAATTACTGATGCGTCACCACTAGGAAGCATAAGTAGGAGGGATTTTTTATTGCAGTCATAATCTTTGTAAATAACTGACTTTCAGAGGATGTGCAGAAGCAGCAGATCATTATTTTCTAAGATTTACGTTTCTTTGATCCAAATCTGGTGAAAGATTCTAAAAAAGATTTGGCCCCCACAGATCTTTTTTAAGATTGGGAAGGTTGAATTTGTCACGAGGGAAGCATTTTGTTTTGATTTGTGATCTGGATTATTATTTTTATTTTCAGTTTCTGACACAGGCATCCAGACTTATATTTAAAATGTCCTTTTTTAAAATAAATATTCATGATAGAATGCAGTCTAACATTGTTTCTAGGAGGAAGAAAAACATCACAATCCCTATTAAACATATTCATCCTCCTTAGATGTTTTTCTCTGTGTTGATTTTTTGATGAAATTCAATACAATTTGTCTCTTTTGACAATAACATGGAAAAAAGCATCTTATCCAAAGCTGAAATAGAATTTTAAATATAATTTTCTCCTTATTTTTTGAGATTTTAATCTTCAAACTCTTTTTTTTTTACTTTTGTTTTGTATACAGATGAGCTGACAGCACTTTTCCACTTTGGTGGACAAAAAAATATTATATTAAGTATAAATAATATATATGTTTTTGTGACTCAAATGGGAGAGACAACTGTTACTCTCCACCAGTCAAAGATGAAGATGACTGTCACTGTTGAAGAAAACTCATCTAAATTCGCCAAAGGACATACGGGAGTGTCCAAATGAAATTAGAATATGGATCAGTCAATCAATCTTTATTTATGGACTCTTCTCATATATTCATATACAGTGAGGGGAACACAAAGCATTTTGTAGAGGGGAAAAAAACCCAAAAACAAAACAACGTCATGGTGTTTGGACAACGAGATCAATGCCCAGATCTCAATCCTACTGAGAATTTGTGGCTGGTCATGAACAGATCTCTCCACGCCCTCAAGCAACCTGATAAGAGCTCCAGCTGTGTTTGGGAAAAATAAAAAGAATGGAGAAAAATTGCCCTGCCCTGATGTTGCAGCCTGATTGGACATATCAGTATAAGTCTCAATGCTGCAGTCGCAGCCATAGTCACATCAACTATATGCAGACTTGAGGGAGGTGAATATTTTATATAGCTGTTTATTAAAGAGTGACATTGCTTTGCACAGATTTCATTTTTTCATTTTGTTTTGCCATCGAGGCTAAAACCCCCCAGAAAGCCATAAAATGGTAATGAATTTAGAGGGGGTTGATTATTGGGTCTGGTTATGATCATGGCATCCTATTGATACCGAGACTCTGCTTCTACTAATCTAATAGTGAGCTTCAGATTTTTAATGTGTTTCTCATGATAATCCTCACTATCAATCAATAAAGTTTATTTCTGTAGCACATTTCAGCAACAAGGCAGTTTAAAGTACTTTACATAAAAAAACACACAAAAAATACAAAGTTGAAAAACATACAGTCAACAATTGTCAAGTGCTGTCATTAAACATCAAAATGTTGATTAATGTTTCATTGATTGTGTTTCAAAAGCAACTCTAAACAGGTGGGTTTTTAGTTGAGAATTAAAGATACTCAGTGTTTTGGCTGTTTTGCAGTTTTCTGGGAGTTTATTCCAGATCTGTGGTGCATAGAAGCTGAGTGCTGCTTCTCCACCATATGTGTTGGAAATGTGAATTTGGATTCTCATTAGTCATTGTTTGTCACAGTTGTTGTGAATTTATTTATTGTTGTTGTTGTATTTACTGTCAAATTTAGGTGAGATGAAAAGTTCCTAAGCACTTTTTTTCACGCAGTCTTAATTATTGCAGTGTTATAACTTTGTCCAGGAAGCAAATCATTTTGCAACTGTTGACTGAGAAAATCTAAAGGTTATTTTTATTGCTGAATTAAATGTTAGATCTTCCATTATTTTTTGTGCTTTCGTTGAATTAAAAGATAATATTAAGGATCATGGCTGCTCCAATAAAACCTCAGCCAAGAATCTGCAGCTTTCACAGAAAGGGACATTACACAGCAGTTGCCGGAGAGGCCTTCTGGGTCAAAAGCCAAACTGAGGGCAGATGGGAGGACCAGAGCTGTGTTTGAGTGCTTGTGTAAACAATCACAGAGTTTAAGGTGTCTGTGCATGAGAATTAATGGGGATCAGGGGCTCCAAGGAAAAGACGGGGATGAGACGTAGATCGTGGGAAAACACTGCATCGCTGCAATCTTTTACCATAACTTCTTTGGGTGTCATTAGCAGATATGCCTGCTGCTACACACAAGTGGACAGAAGTTTTACAATTCACAGAGTCTTGTTTATGATATTTTTGGCCAGGCACAGCTGGAGATGAAAGTGAGCGGGGAGGGAGGCCTGCTGCAGGAGCAGAGTGGACTGCTGTGCGAAGACAGGCTGTACCAATCAGGGGACATGATCAGTGTTTACTCGCATGGGTAACCAGAACATTCCCCAATCTGCTCAGCATTTTAGGGAGGCCGTAAACGCTGATAATGGTGACGTCGCACCGGGTCGCCTCCTCAGGCCACCTGTATGTGGAAGAACTAGGCTGGCCATATAAGGCTGGATGTGTGTAACACCTCTGAACTCACTTCAGCCTTGCAGAAAGAATGTGTTTACAGAGCCTTGATATCATATCCTCTTAGAAAAGCTGTCATATATATCATCTTCAGTTTGTTTGTGCTCTAGCAGGTGTGACATGTGCAGGTGATTCATCTACATACTTCCTTTAGCTTTTTATGTTTATTTTAGAATTAGTAATTCTGGAAAGAAAGTAAAAGTATCACTAAAAAGATTCTGTGCCAGAAGTCATATTTAAAGTTGAACCGGTCCCTTTAGTAAGGCCATTGGTTTTTTCTTTTTCTCAGAAGTTAACTTGATGGGTTTTCCTAGCGCAGATCTTAATTCTAACCCATCTGAAGGGTCAATGCTATTTTTTTCTGGTGTTTTCTTTTTCCTTTTACAATTTCAAATGTAATTGAATAAAATACTTAATCAAAATAAAAGTTAGGCTTTTTAAAACTCCTTCAAAATGTACACAGTATAGACAAATTGTAATCAATTACAGCAATGCGAGTAAATGTAACTACTTACTTTCCATCTCCTGCATGTCAGTGCCTAAATAATCAGAATATGTATTTTTTTACACACTTACGTACTTCTACTTTCTAATTTATCCATACAGGTAGCCTACAGTATAGTAAAACGTTTATCTTTTTTTTTTATTTGGGCTTTGACTGTTTTTTGAGAGTGACAGAGAGTGAGAGACAGATAATATAACGGCATAATGATGGTTTTTGTCATAGCATAATGACAAAAATGTTTGTGGAGGTGCTATTTTCACAATTAAAACGTGCAGCTTCAATTTCAGCTAAAGGTTATTCTACAAAGAATATTCTCGTTAGATCTAATCACAAATGTTCATTTTATTCCCAAGAACCCTTTGGAACAATGTCCATTTTTGCTGAGTGCGAGAAGGTTAAAGGAGTGCGAAAACTTTTGCACAGTGCAAAGAGAAAATAAGCAGCTACATTTGTGTGAAATCTTGCACAACACACACAAGAACACCCCGCCGAGTGTATTATGCAGCATGACTCTGCCTGCTCTCCAGGCTGCAGAGATGTCTGAGGATATTATCCGTCAAGCCCAGTGTCATCAGCTCTGTCAGCACCACTGCTGTTTAAGACTCTGCGTCATCTTGTTCCTTGTGCTCCTTGCATTGTTTTACATGCATACAATATGGCTTATCTCAAAATGTTCTCTTTACAACATCATGTTAACAAACTAATACAATTATAAACATCAAATATACGAGATGATGCATCTTCTACTTGAGAAGCCCTCCCCAATGAGACACATTTCTAGTCTTTTCTTGGCGAGAACAAATTGTTCTTGGTAATCAATGGAAATTTAATTGAGTGACAGCGAGCCTGAGTCCTCAGAGCTACATAATGCTGCTCTTTGATCTATTTTCAAAGACCGTTTTTTTCCCCCTCCAAGGCTAATTAATCAGCGCAATGAAGACGTCGGATGCTGTGTGTTTAGTTTTTTAGAGGCAGACGCCCTGGGGAGCCAAGTTTATACAGTGAGCTGTCATCTAAGCAGACAAACAAGCAATCACAGCTCTAAAAGATGAAATATGAAAAAAAAAAAAAAACTGGATCAGTAATTATAGTTTTGCTGCCATAAATGAGTGAATTCAGATGATATAGGGCGTTTAATTTGCAAAACCAGACTGAGTAATCAGAGACTGAATGATGTGCACCCATTTTGATTAAAAACTGAAATGAAAGGAGTGGGTAAAATGACTTACACGCTTGGTTTGAGGCCTTAAAAATAAATAAGAATCCTCCCAGGTTGATGGTATTTTCAGATTGGCTCATATTTAGCAAAATGATAAAAAGACTTATTTGAATTAGAATCAGAAAGACACATTAGGTCATCTGACTGATTCAGGCAGCAAGCAGAAACTGAAACCTAAAGTGCTTTAATAAATGGTAAATGGATTGTACTTGTGTAGCACTTTATCTAGTTGGAGGACTTCAAAATGCTTCACATTACATTCAGTCATTCACACATTCACACATTGATGGTGATAAGCTACATTGAAGCCACAGCTGCCCTGAAGCAGCCTGACAGAAGCAAGGACGCCACACAATCACTGCATTTCTGACCAACACTAGCAGAAGAGATGAGTGAAGTGTCTTTCCCAAATACAAGACCCAATACTTGTTCAGAAGGATGAACTTCTACCATCTGATGATCTAATGTTTTCTTTCATATAATAAATGCTTATTCTCAGTTTACAAATCTTTGATTCTAGTTGAGTTTGACTTTATTGAACGTCGTGTAATGAAAGGATAAAGTTATATACACAGAAAATAAATTTAGAACAAAGCAAGCAAAAGAAGAACAGTAGCAAAGTATATTTGCATGTTTAAAGAAGTGGCAGGAAGTAAAAACTTATTTTTACAGCCACCCCTCTTACTTGGTTATGATATTCCTTCTTAGTTGGTATTTTCTATGTCCGTATCTATGGCTGGCATGATGCATTAATGTTTGTATATGTCATTATGAACAAGCATAGATATTTTCTTATGTTAAAACTCTGTAAATAAAACCATAAGAGCAGTAGTATTAATATCAGTTACTGATATTGGCCCAAATTTTCATACAGGTGCATCACTACCAATAATTAAAGTGTGTCTAAAAGGAAAAACGGGTCTGACCCAGTAATAGTAAGTACATATGCAATCATCAAACCCTTGCAGTGACACGATTGCACATATTAAGCGTTAACATTTAATCTTGTACAAGAAGAACAGGTAGTTCTCCAGGAGGTAGTAACATGTTATTAGAGAGGTTTTTTTCTAAAGAGCGAATGGTACTCTTGCCAACACAGGAGTCATGGTCTGTCTCATGATAACATTCTCATAACCTGAGAAAGCGGGATGACTTTGTCATGCGGGACCTCTTTACTCCCTCACACCATGCTATGAGTGTGTGGCTTGTCGCCTCAAGCGCCAGCATTCGCTGCTGATGAATCCCCGCTGTCACTCTGGTGATCCCTGCGTCTCAGTAAGCCGCTCCCCACTGCAAAGAGCTTGTGACAGCCCTGCAGCCTCGTCTATAGCTCACCTGAACAAACTGTTCTGCTGACTTGCTTAATGAGTGCTGCAACATTTTGGTAGAGCACAAAAATCTTAAAGTGAAACAAGCCATCATGTTAAATTCATATTCTGCACTAAACATATTTTCCCAGAGCTCAACATGTTAGGTCTCTGTTCTCATCTATTGTAGTTGTTTCAGCAGATTACAGCATGTGTTGAATGGTGCAGTGATGGAGGAAGTGAACTGGAATGCCTTCAATAAAGGAAGGCAATAATGAAAATAACTTTAAAGAGGGTAAAATTCATTTAAAAAAAGCCTTATTCACAGATCTGAGTTGTCACCTCAGGGAACAGACTGACCAGATTAAAGATTAATGTTTTGTAGATTAGCTGGTCTGCAGTAGAAGTCTAGACAAAAGCTGTATGATTGACATACAGAATCGAACTGAACTGATCTGATTTTGCAAGTATGATTTGAATATGTCTGAATGAAACTGACTGATTAAATCCAGCTTGGATTGTTGATCCTTAAAATAGAGAATTGTTGTAATTTGGTTCTATATAAAATAAATAAACTGCTGATCTTTCTCACAGGGGACTCAATATGGGATTAAAGATGTTCTTCCAAAAGATAAAATAACTCAAATCGCATCATTAACTGTAGCTCCTGCTTTTGCTGGATGAAGGGGGGGAATGTTTAAACAGATTTGGCACCAGAAGGAAAGATGGCAGAATGAAATAGATTGGTGTTCCAATAAAACCAGAGCTTTGAGAATTAAATCAACCCTCAGGTAATTACATTTTGACACTCGATCAACCTCTTTGACTTGCGTAACCTGTGGTTATCAGGGGGTTGTCTTTGTTTCTGTTTGCAACAGCTTCACATGTCAGGAGGATGGGAAAGGGAGTCAAAGACGTTGAATGTGACGTATATTCAAATATACAATCAGGTGCAACAAAAGTACTTACAGAAACTGTCTATTGCATCCATAACTAACCAACAACATCACATACCACCAAATTAGTCATAAAGTGGCTAAAAGATGACAAAGTTAATGTCTTAGAGTGGAAAATGTAGGTGTAAAGGATTCATTTACACAAGTTCCTTCAAGTGAAATGGAAAAAATATCCAGTAAACTTCATGAGAAGCTTGTTGAAGGACACCACGAGCATTTGTATATAAACTCCTGCATTTAAAGAATTTGAAGCCAAAAATTAGAAGTCTCTTTATCTACTATTATTGTGGCATTTCACAAATTGAAATAATTTTGACAATCTTAAACTAAAACAAGAATGGTTGTGTGTTTTTACGCAGTGTATGCAAATATCTAGTTTCACCGGGAGCTAAATTTAAAGAAAATTCTCCCCAAAACTTTGATGTGCAACCCCTCTTAAAAACTGTCTTCTCTGAGAATTTCTTGCTCCGGGCTCTTTCACTGTTCAAAGTGTACCGCTGCCTTTCTGCTGCCTGTTTTATGATTTAAAAATTCAGAGTAATACAAGACAAAGAGATTTTTTTTTCTCTTTCAGATGTACAAATACAGACGGGTATTTACAACTTAGCCTTTGGTGTCCTGTTTATTTGATCTGGGACAATGTTGAGCTCTAATTAGGTGCAAATGCACTCATTAGCCAAAGCCACTCTGCAGAGACCAATTGTCAATGAATTATTCAAGACCTCTCTCCCATACACGACATCAATACTTGGCTCTTCCTGCCTCCACACTCCTGTGCATTCTCATCTCCAATTGCATTCTGCCACTGTGAAATGAAGAGTGTTTGAATTTATCTGAAGAGCCACTCAGAGAATACAAATCATCTGTTTCTTTCAAGTCCAGGTTTCAGCCTTCTCTTGTTAGACCCCTGTCATCTGCAGAGTAGTTTTCATTAGTTTCACCCCAGTAACCCTGCTTCTTTCTCCCATTTCTCCCATAGGATACGGCCATGCAGCCCCCAGCACAAACGGAGGGAAAGTCTTCTGCATGCTCTATGCCCTCCTAGGCATCCCCCTCACTTTGGTCATGTTCCAGAGCGTTGGTGAGCGGATTAACACCTTCGTCAGATACCTGCTCCATCGCCTAAAGAAGTGCCTTGGAATGAGGCGCACTGAAGTCTCTATGGCCAACATGGTGACCATTGGTTTCATATCCTGCATGAGCACGCTATGCGTGGGGGCGATGGCCTTCACCCACTTTGAGGAGTGGAGCTTCTTTCATGCGTACTACTACTGCTTTATCACGCTCACCACCATCGGGTTTGGGGACTACGTGGCACTACAGAATAAGGATGCCCTGCAGACCAAGCCGGAGTATGTGGCCTTCAGCTTTATCTACATCTTGACGGGCCTGGCGGTGATTGGAGCCTTCCTCAACTTAGCAGTACTGAGATTCATGACAATGAATGCTGAGGATGAGAAAAGGGACGCCGAGCAGAGGGCTCTTCTTGCCCATAACGGTCAGGTGGGTGGGCACATTAACTGCTCCGTAGACCCGGTCTCCCCCTCCTCCACGCCACCTGGTTGTGGCGGTGGAAGTGCAATCGGAGGGAGCAGCGGAGGGGCTGCAAGCCGCGGCTTACGTAACGTTTACGCCGAGGTTCTCCACTTCCAGTCCATGTGTTCCTGCCTTTGGTATAAGAGCAGAGAGAAGCTGCAGTACTCCATCCCCATGATCATCCCACGTGACCTCTCCACGTCGGATACCTACATGGAGCAGGGGGAGGCATTCTCCAACCCTCTGCACTCTAACGGCTGCGTGTGCAGCTTGCACCATCACTCAGGCATCAGCTCGGTGTCCACAGGTTTGCACAGCATCAACACCTACAGGAGACTGAATAAACGCAGAAGCTCTATCTAAGCAGCTGGAAAACTTTGTTTTACAGTCTATTTGCGTGCATCACCATGTGAGGTAGTCCAGCTGGAGCAGACCATCGAAGGAACAAAGCGCCAACGCTACAGAGATCTAACTTCACCAACCTGGGTTTTGTTTTGGAATTAAATAATTTGGTGGTTTGGACTCAAGACGTGGTTCTTCCATTGACGGAGCACAAACCTTGTAGTATTAAGAGTCACACTAAAGCTAATGGTTTAGTGGCATTTACTACAAGTCTTCTGACACTGTTGCACACCTGCAATATTTTACTCTGAAATTAGCATTTTCTTTGTCAGTAAGTATGGATTTCTAAACCCTAATCTGAAAGAGAAGGAAAAGCACTGAGAGATATGTATTAAGAGGAGAATTTTATAAAATAAAAGTTTCTCAAAATAAAACTTGTTAATAAGGAACCCACTTGATGAGTCAAAGTAAAATGTATATATTTGGACACTTCACATAAAACTTTTTTTTTTGTGAGAGCTTTGAAAAAAATAATAAAAAACAAACATGTTTTTTCCTGTATTTATTTTTCCAACATGCAGGTTCAAGCAAACCTCCTGGTCTCCTTAATATTAATTTTTCTTCCATGAGAAAACATTAGATCAAATGATATATCTCACTGGTTTAAGATAGCTGTCATAAACACTGCCTTGCAAAAGTATATTGAACTTCTTCATGCTTGTCACATCAGAATCATAAATTTCAAAGCATGTTATTGGGGTAATATGACAAACGAAAAGTTGCTTGCAAATGCAAATGCGGCTTTCAAAAATTTTGTGAGTAAAAGCCTTAAAAAGTTTGCTGTGAATTTTTATTTAATCTTAAACAACCTCATTTTGCCATGACATAATCTGCAAATTTTTGTCTGAAACTTTTGACTATGCTTTTTTGAAAACATTTCACCCTCAGTCGGGTTGGTGGGGAAAGCATCCTTGGACATCGGTTTTAATGTCCACAGATTGATGATCGTAAACTCTTCCAGTGTTGTTCAGGCTTTATGTTTAGGATCCTTGTCATGATGGAATGTAAACCTTCATTCAAAGCTCCAACCACAGTTCCTGTCCATAATTATCCCCACAGCAGGATCCTGCCGTTTCATATTTTATTTTGGGGATAGTGTGTACAGCGTTTTGCACAGAGGCCAGAAAGTACAATTTTGGTCTCATCAGACTAGAGCACCTTTTTCTGCATGTGCCCTTCATGGTTTATGACAACCTGCAAACACAAGTTGTCTAAGAATGATTTTGTTCTTGCTTCTCTTCCGCTAAAGTCAGATTTTTGGATTACATGCCCAATATTTGTCCTGAGGACAGATTCTTCAGGTTTTCCTGGTTCCTTCTCTGATTGGTAAATTAATCAGTGCTTTGTGACAGGATCAAAGCTTGAGATTTAGTTTTATAGCCAGACACTTCTTTGAATTTCTCCATATTGTTATTCTTGAGCTTTGTGGAGTGATTGATTGTCTTTACTTATTTAGGAGTATCAGCGTAAAGAGGGGTGAATCAAAATCCAAATAAAAGACTTTCAGATATTAAAAAAAAAACAACAAAATAAACTTTGTAATTCAGCAGTATTTTGTGTAATCTCATAAAATTCCAATAAAATGCATAACATTTTTAGATTATGACATGACAGAAAAGTAAAAGGGTAAAAACACATCTGCAAAGCACTATAAAGATCCGACATGCAATGTCACCGTTGACCACTAGGCTTCCTTTGCCACTTTTCCTCTTAGCTTTATAAAATTACTATGAATTTATTTTTTCATAGGTTGTCCTTATACATTAATCTGAATTATGTACATGTTCTCATCATATGTTTTTGTGTAGCTGGACTATAATCTGAGATCTTAAATCAGAGCATGTAAGCTCACCTGTGTATTGTAGAAAGGCATATCGTATTCACTGCTGCACCTTAGAGAACTGTTTGTGCTTCCAGACACTTGGACTCAGTGTCTGACATATTTGATTCTTTTTAAATGAATCCCATCATGTTGTGTTATGTAAATGATAAGACCTAACTCATATTACTTGTCGGGGAAGTGAGAGGCATTTGGATTGATGCTCTGTACTTTGTGCACCTCACAAACAAAGAAAGCCTCAGATTTTGCACGTCTTGCACTTAAAGGGGTGGTGGGGCATTCTCCAGCCCCACATTCACTTGACTCAACCAATTGAGGTCTTTTATGCAGTGTTTTGTTTCATGGAAGAGTTGACATTTGTCTTTATTGTATTTCTGTAGTTTATCTTCACAGCGAGTTACGGTTTTCAGTTTTTCTGAAGTTCATGACTACAGTAAACCTGTTAGCGTTTTCCAGCAACTCACTAGTTGATGAGAAGAGCTGTGTGTGTTACATGTACATGTTTTTGTTTTCTTTTGAGCATAATAAAATATTATTTAATTTAAAATGACAACTGTATTTGAGTGTTGAATACTGAAGCATTAGAATATATGGGTTTTGGTTTGTATGAACTCATCAGTGAGGCTGGTGACTCAATGTTGGACGATATATTACTTTCCACGAACCAGCATTAAAAACCAAAACAGGAGTGCTTACTTCATAATAGTAACACTAAAAACCTTGTAAAATGTATTTGAAATGGCAATAACTTGAGATAATAATTAGGTATACAAAACAGGACTTTTGAATGCAAAGAAAAAAAATAAGTCTGATAGAAATAAACAGAGAAATGCATTAGTAAAACTGCAGTAAGCACATGATTTAAAGGAGCCAACACTTTCACCACATCTCAGGTGTTCAAGGAGTTTGTCCCACAGCTGAAGAGCAAAGATACCAATAAGATTGAAGAGCCATCTGATGACCAAAGGGTTCTACATACCATCAATTACATTTTACATTCTGTTTTTATAAACAGAGCCAATGCATGGATTTTAGGGTCGATGTAATGTGATCCATATTCTCTGGCAGCAGCCTTTCGGATGAGCAGCAGCTGCCTGATTGATTTTCTGACCTGAAGGTACAAAAGTATGAGGCAAATCCATTGTGTTCTTCAAAACACCTTCGCTAATCTGATATTTGAATCTGTATGTCACAACCACTTCCATCATGGCTAACATTTTAGCCACAGTGAAAGGTTATGCAACCAAAGAAAAGATGATTCAGAGTTTATTCGTCCCTGTTATGATACGTATTATGCAACTGTCATGCTGTGCCTTAATTGTTGTAGGAGTTTTCCCTTTCATATTCAGCAAAAAGTGCCCAAATCCTGCACTGAGATCATGAAGCCAATCACTGTCTCTTTTCACCTCTGGCTGACAGTTTTCCACATCATCTGTACCTACGCATCACTGGTTGTTCTGATTTATATAACAGATAAACTTGTACTTTGTTTATAAAACTGTAGCCCTAATGAAACTTTAAATGCTTGCTAGTCACAGTTGTAATATCATGAGAGATTTCTGAGACTTAAGTGCTTCAGTGGGTTTTTGTTGGGGTTTGCTTTGGGTCTTTCATGCACTGCTGCTCTGACGTTAAGGATTTCATCTGCGAAAACAGATTTCCAGAACGGACATCCTAGACTTAACCAGGCAATGTTTAGGTGAGGCTGAATAAGACCAGAGCACACACTAGCAAGCGGTGATCAGGTTTGATACTTAAAGCTGATGAAACGAACGCCGTGTCATGCATTTTTATTGCATCTTTCCGCCTGTTTGCTCTCTTCAAGGACTTCTGTAGAGAGTTAAGATTCAGCACTGAGAGAGGAATGTAAGGCCAATGCAGGACAGCCAAAAACAGCAGTACATTGAAAGGAAATACTCACCCCAAAAGGAAAGTAAGTTTAAAACATAAACATTCTTACAAAAAAGAAAACATTCCCAGAGGAGCAGCAAGATGTTTTGTGTCAGTAATTTTTGTTATGCATATATTAGAAAATGATTCCATTTAAGTTTTTACATCAAGGGCAATAATATTTTTCTGTCTGGTAATGGAAATGAAACATTTTTGCCTTCCTTAATGTTTTGCTTGTGAGCGTTCTCATTTTTAGAAATTCAAAAGAGGTTACACGTTTGCAAAAATAAGAAAAATAGACACATTTTTAAAAAAGAGATGTGTTTCTGTCAGAGAATTTAATATGTGGAAGATGAAGGAAAACAGGTTAAAGTCTGTATTTAAATTTCTCCTGAAGACAAAGACTCTTCATCTCAACTCTACAAAATACATTTAGACAAAAGTGTTTTAGCTCTCTTCATTCTTTCTAATATTTTATTTTTATTATCTTAAATTGAGTACATTTATTAACTGGGGAAAATGGTCTCATTTGAAAAAAAACAGCAATTCCAATGATTTTTTTTTTTATTATGATGTACCCTTTTAAATAGATCATAATGTCTAAGCATCTAAAATAATGGACGGAAATCTATATTCGTGAATGAATATATAAAAATAGATTGCTTAGTTAAGTCATGTTTTCCATCACAAAGTTGTCAACTATATTTTGAATCAAAATTTAAACCAACTCACTGATGAACGTCAAATTACATTCAATTTGCATCTTATACCGGAACTTTCAGTATCTTTACATTTAGAAAAGATGGTGACCTTTCATTATTGTTCTTTAACTTTAATTATTAAGTCATTATTTTACCCAAATAATACAAATACTTTGTTCTATTGGACATCCTGTCCTCTCCGTGGCCTGTGGTAGCTTCAGTGATCATGTGGAGTTTTATTTTTGTTTGCTTGTTTCGATCCCAGATGCACTCAGCTGTCAAGCCGCTGCACCATTGAGTATGCAGTGGAACAATAAGAACCTGCAAGGACCATTCCTCTAGGACACTATCAGAACAAACTGTAGGAAACAACACGAAGAATCCACAGCTCAGTGCGTTTCGGAACATAAACGACATCTGACAGGCTGCAGTTCTTTATGCTCCAATGACCAAGCATTACAAAATGAGCGGAGGAAAAGGAAATCAGTCTGCAGCGATGCTTCTGCTTGTGATGTGTGAACACCACAGAGGGTTAATGACCTGCTGTCTGTTCTCCAGCTGAGACACAATGAGCCTTCTCAGTGGTGACTGATGTGAAGACGTAACCTCAGGCCAAATCGATGATGACTAAACGTTTTTCAGTTTAATTGGGCAATAGAGGGAGGATATAAAACCCTCTGTTCTGCACAAGGCAATACATCACACTCAAATAGTCATTTCTATCAGCTCTATATTAGCAGAAGGAGAATAATCTTCTCTTCTCTTGTCAAAGTGGAAAACATCTGTGACTCTGACTAACCAGCACGCTGTCAAAGCAAGCCATTGATTTTATGAGAAAAGAGTGTTTAAACCCTCAGCATTTCATGAATTGTAGCCATTTATAAAAACATTATAGATTTCTGTGTCAGTCCCCTCAATAGACTTGATTCAAGCACCCTTATTCCACTCTTCTGTTCTTTCTTTGCTTTACTATTCACTTAATTATCCTCTAAGATTGACAACTTGTTGAATTAACAGTTTTCCCTCCTCCTAATAATCTCTAGATGAGTCCCTTTCAGGGTTAGCAGAGCATACACACAGTAATAATGAAAGTGGGGAGGCTGACAGTGGCTCATAACTGTGGAGTTTCCTCCACCTTTGACTGTCAAGTGCTCAATTCCACTCACTTCTTAGTTTTATTGCAAAAACCAACTTTAATTTTGACAGGAAGCTGAAAGTTCAACTTTGTCTACCAGGTCCTTTATCTTGGGAGTGGAGACTCCCATTAACGGCCCTTTCCTCTCTTGGCTGGTAATCGCATGGAGAGGAAATGTCTTTTTAAGTATTGGAAGCCATTTGTTCTAAAGAAAGCAGTAGGAAGTTGTATATTACTAGCTGACATGTCATAATTGATGTTTAAAGTTTGCTTTTTAGTAAGAAATGTGTTGTTTGATGTTTAAAACTCGGTAATTTATTTTCTCTGTTGAGGTGACAGCAAAGAAACTATTTGTCACTTCAAACTGAATGTGTCAGCTATCAAACAAGTCTAATTGGTAACTTTTTCCTGTTATTCGTGTGCATGTTTTTTTTCTCTCCAAACCAATCCCAGCAAGTAGAAGAATTAAAGTTAAAGAAGTGAGATATTTAAGGTCCTTTTATTTACCACCTTTATCAACCCCGGGTGACAGTGCGGCTGTTGTTTACTTCTTTTGGCCATTGGTGAGATGCAAGATGCACCCTGGAGAAATTCCCACTTTTAGAGTGCAACACAAAGGATGCAGCCATGCATGCATGCACTCAAGCAATTTAAAGATATACATGTTTTTGAGCTTTAGGGGGAAGCTAGAGAGAACACATACGAGCACATAGGTGTCAAACTCAGGCTTGCAGGCCAAATCTGGCTCAGAGTAATTATATTTGGCCTACAACATAAATCTAAATGTACACCAATAACACTACAAACCCCAGAATACTTTGCTGCAGCCACCTGTGCCCTGCTAATTTGCAGTAAAATTCCAGCAGCTATGGTTGCCAGAATTGTACCATATGAATAAGGTAAAATTTTGGCAACTCTAGCTGCAGAAATTTTATTGTGAATTATAGGCACTTTTTACAGTGTAGTTAAGAAAAAGATTACCATTGGAATTCAAACAAGAAGATAAGAAATAGTGAGAAAGCAAATAAATAACACAGATGTGCCTTTTATTCAGTAAATAATAAAAGGGTAATTTTATCTATATTGTATTAAGCACATATAGCTTAATACTATATGTGCTAATAATATTAAGCTGTGCTTGTTTTTTTAGGTTCATACAATTTTCTTAAAAGTAGTTTTTAATTTTGTCCTTCTGTGTATGTGAGTTTGACACCCCTGCTGTAGAGAATCCTCACATTCACCTTTGCAGCCTCAGTGCTTTCTGATCTCCATTAGGCAAGGGCGGTTCTAACAGCAATGGTGCCCTGGGCAAACCAACCCCCAACAAATTAAAATGCATAAAATTATCAGAATTTTTTTCTTTCCTCAGTAGACAACAGGCAACCCAGTCTTTCAGTACTCGTAGCAAGCAAGGACATCTTATCCCACTGCATATGCATACAGGTAGGAGCAAACACAGCTGACAGATAACATATATTTTATTTTCTAGTTCTTGGTCACCCTCCCCTCTCTGCCACCCTGGGAAACTGCCCATATCAAGAACAGCCGCTACCATTAGGAGGCCGCTGGTACAAGTTTACCCATATGGGGCCTACCTTCATAAAAGAATATTGTGCTCTTTTTTCTAACAAAACAGGCTAAATAAATAAAAATAAACATAAAAATAAATGACAATTGAATCAACTGGTCACTCTGGTTTGAAATGTTAAACTCTACATGTTTAAATAAGCTGTAATAAGTGCTTGAATTTCTGTTGAAAGATAATGGCAGCCAGCAACAAAGCTGCTGTTTGAGGTCTCCTCCATTGTGAAGGTCTAACTTTAGGGTTGTTGCATAACTGTGACCTCTGGCTTTGCTGCTGCTGCTGACTTTGGTACAGTCATCCCTCCCCGTCCCTCCAAACCACACCATCTTCTATGTAATCATTCTGCTTGCGTGGATTCAGATGTGATCCCAGCTTTGTGGCTAAGCAAGACGTCGGCTGGCACTCGCAGGGATATTCCTCTGATCACGGCTGATTATGCTGTCAGCAGAGACGGGAACAACAAGAGCACAGAATGATCTCAGAGGCACATGTTACTAATTTTACAACTTTCTTGGTTAAAAGTACATGTCTGGGTTATGTACTCTGGTCTGGGACTAAAGTGGCGCTGATGCTCTATGTAGGAGTTGCATGTCAACAACAAGATCAGAGTCAGCATGTGTAATTTTAGCTTAAAGTTAACATTGATGTCACATGTGAAAAGATACATTGTTCCAGAATTTGCCACAAGGAAAATTAATTATTAAATACACTTAAGACACAAATCTAGTGCCACCCACGCAAAAGCAGAGACGTCCAGTGATTTTCAGGGTCAGACACTGACTCCTCTGTAATCGGATGAACAAATATATAAAACACAAACCAGAATCTTATATTTCAATTTTGACCTTTATTTTAAAAAATGTTTTAAAAGTTTTTCTTTATATCTTAATAAAGTTCGTACTGATTAATACGAGAAAGAAACCTTACATAATGTGAAATAAGAATTTTTTATCATTTTTCCACAAGCTTTCTTTTTCTAATTAAAATTGAAAATCATTGATGATATGAGCTTTATTTGTACATGATATGCATGTTGTAAAATCTTCCTTGTTTGGCTTTATTTCTAGAAGTTCGACTGCTTCAATAGAAATGATAATCAAGGAGGAGATTAGTTATGAAACACTTCTATGCCGACTGTAATTTTTGTGTTTATCTGATTGTTTTCAGTCTATTCAATGAGCAGAAAAGCACCTGTTGCTCTTTGCACCAATGGGGATCAGCTCAGCACTGCCCCCTATCGGTGCAAGGTGGTACTTTATACTAAAGGGACATTTTGTCTTCTGCTGTTTCAATGGCGTTAGAAATCAAGGAAAACTTTGGCCGATGATCTGAGAACTGGGTCTCATGCTCTCTTCTCTTCAACTTTCAACACAGCTTTCCCACAGATTAATAAAAGATTAATTTAGTTTCTTCACTGGGGATGCCAATACATGCTGAAGTTTCTGCAAGTACCTGCACCTAACTTTATGGTTTCATGCCAAATAAGTACAAGGAGTAGTAGCAACATTAATGACGTAAAAGGTGACATTCTTATTTTTTGTAACGTGCAGGGTCATGTAAGTTCAGCTAATCAAAGTATCAGGTGTTGCGTCATCAGCAGGTCTGTGTGATGCTTGGTCTGACTAATGGTGATGTTGCCCAGGTTGATTTGATTGAACAACACAGCAGAGAGAGAATCAAAGGAAAGATTTACAGCCACAGCAGATCAAAAACAACACATGCAGCTGCTACGTCAGCACTCAGGAAAGAGGGAAAAGACAACGAAGCATCAAAGTGGACATCATACCCGCAGCCAACCTCTCTGAAAATTCTTCTAGGAGTGACGTAACTCTGTTCTTTCTGATTTTCTTGAGATGGAGAGTCTCAAGAAACAGCCATCTGTCTGATGGCTGTTGCATTCAGACAGACTGTCTGAGCCCAAAAATGCAGAAAACAGTGTTTGTAAGAATATTCTCCATACACTTTTAAAGCTGCTGTGTGTAACTATTATAAAAAAATGTTTTCTTAATATATTTGTTAAAACTGCCACCGTGTTGTGACAGTAAAATATGAGATGGATTATATGTGAAAAAAAAAAAAAATCAAGCTCCTCCACCTCCTCCCTGAGCTAATATTGCCATCTGGAGCAATATAAAAAAAAAACAATCAAAGCCAGGAGGAAGGTGTTACTGCTGTCAATCATCCTCGGGTATGCCCTGCTCAATGTGGTAATGGCAGAGAAGCAACTTACCATTACAGCAAAACTGTTTATCCACATCTTATTTGGCCATGCTAACTAGCCTTAGCATTCACAACAGGCTCTAAAGTTGAGATATAGCAGAGAGCAAGGGGGGTATGAGCGATGTACACAGGCATGATTTACAGCGCTGGGACCCACCTCCTGGCTCTGATTGGTTGTTTCCAGTTAGCACCGAGATTAACGCGTGATTTTTTTCAAAGAATATCTGTCTCATACCAAACTACCATGACATTTCAACAAATATGTATATATAAAAGTTACATACTGCAGGTGCGTGTCAATGCCTAAAATCAACATAACAATACAAGCATCATGTCACAATCATATTTTTTTTGTCTGGGGAAGAAAGACTTGGAAATGTTCCTGACTTCAACATGAATTACCTTCAATTTTCCAGTTGTGCCTCTCTGTCACTTGTGATTAGGTGTCCCTACAGAAGAACTGCAGGAAAATTTGCCTGGCCCTCTGTACTCTGCACAACCCAGCCACTCTGGTGCAGAAGCTCCTTGACGGTTAGATAATCAGCCCAGATGTGAGCTGATGTGTCTGTGAATTCGCAGGCACAGCTTGCTAAAAATGGGATGTCGACAGTGAATGATGAGCTGACTGTAAATTTCTTTCATCTGAACATGATCAAAAACCTTGTAATTTTGTAGTACATTGATAATATTATTGTTCTACGACAAAATTGAGCTAATAATCAAACATCAAAACAAACCAGGGATTAATCTGTTTGTCTGCTGCTCTCGGGATGGCTGGATTTAGTAATGACCTTATTTAATCTTGGATGCCTGTTGAATGTTTTATTACTTTGAAGAGGTCGAAATAGGTAAAATAAATTCAATATGTAATATCTGAGAGAACTTATGAGTTAATGTTTTCATTTTCAGGCATTGTTCAGTTGATTTGTGAATCTCTTACAGCAATCTTTATAAAACTTTGAATATCTGAAACGATTAATACAAAATTTGGGCACCTAAAAATATGAAATCCAATCTTAATATCCTGTGTTATAACTTTTCACAAAGTGAGGTACAAAGCATGTTCTCCTTACTCTTAGGGTCACTCCAGGGCTAAAAAGCGCTCAGGTTCTTTCTCCTGAGATGCTGAGCAGCACTGGACTGCGATTGCATAACCAGGGACATCCCTCAGTGACTGATGCATAATCACGACCAATGTCCCGCTGTGCTGCTGATACAGTAGTTAGAGAGGAGAAGGGGAGACAGGAATGACAGCAGGTCACAGGTCAGCGTTTTTTCCATCACATGGCTTTGCATTTTAAAAAGCACAGCAGTTTAGCAGTAAAATAAAATCAGCTTTATTAAGCAACATAAGACTATACACAATGGTTTTAAGTTTTAGATTTTTGAGTTTTTTTTCCACTTAGATAAATTAGGCAATGCAGCTTATCCTTGCTGGTCCAGAAAGCAGCAGCGAAATCCTAACTAGAATTTGTTTTTTGAAGTTTCAGTTCAGGCAGATTTAAAGCTTAGCAACTTCCCTCCATCATACAAAGAGGACATCCAGGCTGCATTACAGTGTCCAAATATGGTTGTTTCTAACCTCTTGTGCAATCTCAATTTAGTCATTGGGGAAAATAAAAGAAAACAAGACTCAATCAAGATCTTTTCAGACCTTCCAGAAACACACAGAGCACACTTATTTCGATCTAGAATTGTGGCAAAATTGCAACTCTTGTTTTTTACCATTATTCTTGGAATTCTGTTAAGATTTTTCATTATCTTGGCCTATATAAATAGTCCATAGAAGAAAAACAAATACTGAATGAGCAACTCATCTTGGAAAGTCTATCCACATGATGCCGGCTCCATCCCCATGAGGAAGTAGAGCAAACCTCAGACAAACAGACAGTGGCTATAATGGCAGAGATAGTGAAACTCAATACATTTGAGTCATTTTTACATTATCAGCCAACACTGAGGTAAAGACGGCAGCCAAGAAAATTATCCCAGTCCTACATCAGGTCTGCAAGGTTATTTGCAGGTACAACGGAGAAATCAACATAAAGCCCAAGTCTTTCGCAGTCAGAGGAAGAATGAGGGGCACAAAGTCTCTTTGTGTAGGATGCATTTTTTACTAAACGGGTGAGCAACGACTTAAATAATATCGGCTTGCAAAAATCTGCCTTCGGGAATATGCCTAAAGAATAAACATTAGCATAAACAAGGTGCTTAGATATGAGGACTACAGTTACTGCAGCATGTTTTCATGCTGCCATAGAGCTTACCTTTGGAATTTACACACAAAAATTCAAGAGTACCTACATTTACTTATTGATCTTTGATTTGACTGTCATACAGTGTCATTATGACAAAAAAACGGGATGTTTGTGACCAGTTACCTTGGTACAGACGAGCATGTGGTAGTTGTGTTGATAAGATAAGATAAGATAAGATAAGATAAGATAAGATAAGATAAGATAAGATAAGATAAGATAAGATAAGATAAGA